>JAGFPH010001943.1:110639-127762 GCA_018207615.1 Philaenus spumarius
CCGTGTAATTCAACATCCTGTAATTCGTATCCCGTGTAATTCAACATAGGCCTAATGATTGTTACACATAATTAATAAAACAACTGATTTGAATCAAAAGTTTAATACAATTTTAGGTTAGGCCTTTAAAACCTATGAAATATAATAATTCAAATATCTAATATTACAATTTAACATTATATTATTGTTACACATTATAAATAAAACAGCTTATTTGGACCAGAGGTTTAACACAATTTTAGGTTAGGCCTATTATTATAAAATCAACACACTTTTTTTTTAAAGAGTTTTGAATTATCACCATAGTAACCAGAATAACACATTAATAAATACGAATCAGCTGTTTCACCTTTTATATGGCTGCTTATGGGAGGGATGAATTTTCGCATTTTCTACCCTTTAAATTCAAAATTTTGCAAAATCCTTTCTTAGTACGCCTCTACATTATTGGACGGATGTACCTTCCAAATTTCAAGTCTCTAGCTTTAATAGAATCGGCTCTGCGTTGATCATCAGTCAGGACATTGCATTTTATATAAGAGATATTCAAAACTATGTCTTATAACTCTAGGTAATATAATTCAACCCTACTCGGTTCAGGTTCAATTATAAAAACCTTATTGCAATAAATAACTATTCACAGATTAATTGGATTATAATTAGTTTTATTCATAAATAAACATAGAATTATTAATGGTTATACACTATTAAAATGGTCGGGCTTTATTTCATTTAACAAAGTAGTTATAATAAATTCAATTTTTGATCGCCGGTCTAGCTCATTTTATTTGCACAATTTAGTAAACTATAAGAATTATATTTCAGTTAATGTTAATTAGTCTGTTTATTTAATAAATCATTATTAATTATAATCTCGGGTTAGGGGCACTCGTGTTGCTATAATTATCCATACATAATGAGATCGCATTATTAAAAGATTAGATAGCAAAAATTTTAACTATCCGATAGCGTCCTTTTTTTAAATGAATTAAAATTTGCAAATTATTTGGTTGTTTAATTTTCTTAATTTTACTTTTTTATGTCAAGCAACTGGTCTTTTTTCTGACCCAGTATATTACATTACTCCAATGGACTACTTGCAGACTGACAGTTATCCATTTTTGGTTATGTAAATACGTTTTTAATTTACTTGGATTTTGAATAAAGTGATATAATTAATAAATAAATAACATGTATTGTATTTTCTGATATGGTAATTAGTTCTTAAGGTTTTTTGTTGCGAATTAGTACAGGTATTTGTGTAGGTAACTTTAACCGGTTGAAATCTAGGCTTTTCTCTTATTAGTGAATTTTCAAAGGTTTGTTGTGGTTTATTATACGGTTATAAATTTGCCTAATCTTCTAGAATGGTTTAATAATGTATTTGGTCATTTAATTTATACTGGAAGATAAGTTAATGTCTTGATATTATTTAGGCTATGTGAGATTAGTTTACAATTGGCTAGGTTATATTTATTTTCCTAATAAAAACATGGATTTATAGGTTTATATAAAGATAGTTTGTAGAGGTGGGATTTGATACATTATAAGTGCAACAATTGAGTCGTTACAAAGGTTTTATAAAAGTTAAATATGTCCTGCCTGGCCAAAAATTTCAAAGTTAAAATTAAAAAACTTGTTAATTATTAAAAATTATATAGAATGTGTTTCTAGTTATCAACTGTTATTTATTATTCATAAAATGTAATTATATTTCAAATGAAATCTTAAATAAAATTATTTAAATTCATAACCTCATAAAATGCTTATTGTTTGTAAACAATCCTCATGCTATAAACGCAATGTTCTTCTTCCAATGAACCACTGTAACATACTGACCCAATTCTCAACACAACAGCTTGTCAGACCATATGATTGTGACGTCACATAGCCTACCGTACTCTCCCGCTAAAATCCTATCCGCACTGCTACACATGGTTAACTGATATATTTTTATCGAAGGTTCGATCACTGCATAGTACTTTGGGAATTGAATCGTGGATGCAAAACAAAAGAAATTAACTCGCACGATGACTGACTATTTGATTTAATGCAACATTATTTCAATCATGCTGAATATTATAAGAAAAAAAATAATCAGTTGTGAAAAGAATCTATTTCTACACATAAATATTTTGTATTTCTGAATTTTAATTATAAATAGAAATAAACGGTACCAGGAATTGGCACATACTTTCTCACAAACATATTTAAATTATTAAAACAGATTCACTGTGATTTCATAATCGTAGGAGAGGGGATGTTAAAGTGGGAGATTAACTAATAAATATTTTATTATTGTTAAAACTGAGGAGGCGTAGTGTCCATTTCAGAAGTATTGCCAAGCAAACTATTTTAACACAACTTCCAAAATGAGGAAGCACAATGTCCATTTCAGAGGTATTACCAAGTAAACTATATACACATGTGTGCTACATAAAGTAGAGAGAGGGTGACGGTAAAATCCGATTCACCGACCACAATTTTTAGACGCGGTGTGCTTATAAAAGTTTACACTTCAAAAACTTTCTTTGGAGTAGTAAGAACCATTACAGCGTTCTTACCGTAACCCTCCCAGTGGCAGACTGCCCAAAGTGACGTTCTCTCAGGCGCAAGATGCAGCCATTTCGACAATTAGCGAGAATTTACATACATTTGTATTTTCGATTAATTAATTCACTTAAAATCATCCAATCGTAATAACGCCGGCACCATTGGAAAGGAAATGGTATTAAATTTTTGTATTTAAAACTTTATCGTAAAAAGTATATTTCTATACGTAATCATCGTTTTAAAATATGCACATCGGTCTACAGCTATTTCTGTGCGCGAATCTGAATACAATTGTACTGTTATTTCCCACTTCTTTAACGTTCAAGACTATCTACACAAATATTTCTTTGGCTATTATAAAGATACCATTGGATTCGTCAAGATTTTATCTTTCTGTTGGTGCCTTCTAATCAGATGTCACTATAAAAATAGTATTTTTCCAAGAATTACTGTAAACCCTTGCGATTGGACAGTTTTTCAACCAATGAAACAGCCCATTTGTAAAGTGATTTTACGCCTACCATGTCAAATGTTTTGACAGATTTCTTTACACCATTTTGTACAGCAAAGTCTAAATTTTGTAACGGTGCGAATTAATCAAGAAATAACCGGTTTTTTGTCTGTCTAGACGACAATTGAAATTTATATAATTATTACGTTCTAATGAGAAAGTCTAGCGCGTGGGTTCCCACACTATTCAAATGTCCCATTCTCACCGCTGTTATAGACGGCCGAATTTTCATTAGCTTGATGTCATTTTGTTATTCAAATAATGATAACTCAAACACTTTTGTGAACTAAGGAAAGACAAGTATACCATTCTTTTCTTTGATTTATCCTCTACAATTTGTTATAATAATATTTCATTTTTGGGCAAAGCATATATTAGTAAATGACGTTACAATCTAGGCCTAGGTTTGTTACCAGTCGTGTACTTAGAACATAAAAATTGTTTTTTTTTTTTTTTTTTTTAATAACAAATTTGAAATTGATAAATGTTTTTATACTAATTAGAACTAAATTACGAAACTTTTTTACACTTACGAAAAAAATTACAAAAATGTTTTACTATTTTTTATGTAGGCATAAAGTTGTTTTTTTCTTTTCCGGTTACTAAACATTTTTTGCTTTCTAAGCTAATAACTTACAATTTCAAAAGAAACTAATTTTTAGTGGCATATTTGAATTCTTTGAAGTTTCTTCTACAAAAAAGCTGTGAAACACTTTTGGATTGGGGTTCATTTACTATTTTTGGCGAATTTTTAAAAATATGCTTGCAAAACGCTAAAAACAGGCTTTTCAATTTTAGCTTTAACCATGCCACTTGGAGGGTTAAACAAGAAAATAAACAATGTGACAACAATTAACAATATAATCTGCTGGTCTTAAAACCAAGCTCATATAAGTGCTTAGTTATAAACATAAATAAAGACAACTGTTGATACGTTACAACTTTTAATGTTTCAGGTGTGGGATATGTCAGTGAAACCTACTCTAGAATACACCATCAATACAATAGCTTCGGTGGGAAGAGTTCGGTGGCGACCTCAACGCAAGTTTCACATCGCCTCCATTGCGCTCGTTGTAGACTGTACTGTGAATGTGTGGGACGTACGGAGACCATACATACCATTCGCAGCCTTTAACCAGCACAAAGATGTTGCGACTGGGATTGCATGGCGAGGGGATCCGCATGTATTTCTTTCTACGAGTAGGGTAAGTTTTGTACAAAGTGAGGGGGGGGGGGAAATAATGTGGAAACATCTGGATTTTTCGACTAAGAAAGATAGAAAAATGTCTGACCTCTCCTTTGAAAGTTCTTCGAACAAATTTATCAGTAGTGTTATATTTGAGATTTTCAAAATAATAATAATAATACTATATTTTAGGATCAGATCAATAAAGACAGATCTTTCCCGGGTAACAAACAGGTTAAACCTGATAAGGTCTGATCAAAAATAATTAAACCAGTGGTTCACACACTTGCAATTATATATAACATACAATTTCTGGCATTACTATGTACATTTACTTTACTAGATATTACGTTCGTAGGACAGACTGGGTCAAGACCTCGGTAAACAAAGCTACTGTACTTACTTCTGTTAAACCTTCAACTCCAAACTCAACGTGATACTATTGTGTACTCACTCAAATCTCGTTCTTCTGCAGAACCGGTTTCGTCCGTCGACCCTTGTCGAAGATCCCAAAACCCGTGACATCCTTCCCGTAAGATTGATCAGCTTCCGGCTTTTCACTTCACAATATTCGGCCTAACTAGTATCTACCTGGCCAACTTCCGGCCCAACGTCCTTAGCTAACTGGCCTCGAATCTAGGTTGAACCTTATCTTAAAACACTGAATAGCTTCCGTATTATTCAGTTTACATTGTTCTTCTGTGTCACACGAAAACATTTCCTTGTTTACTTCCATATCTGTCTTCCACAACGTAGTATCTTTACACTAAACATACTAACTCTAATAATTAGTATAATTAATATACAGGGTGTAGAAAAAGTCTGGCTACGGTTTAATATTTCATATGTAAAGAAAATTTTAAGGTAGACGTGATTGCGGAACCTACTCTATGTAAAAATACTGTTTTATTAAGATTTCAAAAAAATTATCCACCATCTTGGATCCGCCATTTTGAATGTAACTTTGTTTTTTTAAATGGGAAGGTGGTCATGCGATACATCATTTCGATGTAGAATTTCAAGAGAAAACCAATGGTGAAGTTTGCACATCCATATCTTTAACCGATTAAAACTGGCAGAATAAAAAACAATGCAATTGTGTTTTCCGATTTTGCCCCACTTTGCTGCTCTGAGCTACAAGAAGGGAGATTTTTGAAAAATCTTAGACCTTTAACCGTAAATATTTTTAACGCTGGTGCAATCTCATTCTCAAATTTTAATTAGATGTTTAAAATGAAAAAAATGAAGCGATTAAAATGAAAAAAATTACTCATTTTATGTTTTTTACTTTCTCACTATACTATAGTTTAGAGAAAGTAAAGTGATGGCAAAAAAAATCGATGTTGAGAGTCCAAAAAAGTGGTTTTTACAAAATGTCTGTATGTATACAAAGCTAGAGCGAAAACTATTCGATCGATTTCAAACAAATTTGCACCAGACATGTCAAGTAGGCCTGTATAGATGCACGAGAAACGGATTTAAAATTTTTTGAAAAACAACCCCTTTTTGGCAAAAAAAAAACCCCAAAAAATCAGTTATTATTTTTTTATAAAAAAACGGCTCTAACGATTTTGATAAAATTTGGCTTATTTGTAGCCTTTAATGTACCCTACCATATGCAAAAAACCTCATCTTTCTAAAAATTCTCGTTTAGCTAATAATAATAATAACTAATTTTTGGGGGTTTTTTTACCCATAAAGGGGTTGTTTTTCAAAAACTTTCAAAACCTTTTTTCGTGCATCTATACAGGCCTAATTGACGTGTTTAATGCAAATTTGTTCGAAATCGATTTTGAATAGTTTTATCTCTAGCTAATAATATTTATTAGTTAATCTCCTAGTTTAAAATTACCTCTCCTACCCCTCCTACAATTATGAAGTCTCGGTGAATCTGTTTAATAATTTATATATGTTTGTGAGAAAGTATGTACCAGTTTCTGGTACCGTTTATTTGTCTTGTTTGTGTAACAGAGCCGTATCCCTTACTGCTCTATTGATGTTGTTGGTTTTTTTTACAGGACTGTACGTTATACCAACATGTGTTCAAGGATGCGTCTAGACCTGCGAGTAAAGCTAACCCACAAAGTGTGTGCTTCAACAGTCAAGGCGATCTTGCCTACGCATGTAAGAACAATTACAACAGTTCAAAGACTGCCAAGCTACAAGGTATTCTGAGGTAATTCAATTTTGTTCAAGTTTACTGGGCTGGTATTATAGGGGCTAACAGTTTAACACACCATAACATGTAAAACTCTTATGGGTTTTATGACAGTTTTCATACCACACAATAACCTAATATTATATCATTCGCATTAAGTGTGACCACAGTACTTGGGGAAACACCAAAATAATATAAAACACAAAATGAACAATATAATTGTTACAGTTATTTCGCCGTTAAGCATCATCATACAACTAAGAACTCAAATGAACAGAAACAGTTTAGACCAACATCTATGTTATGGGTGGTTATTCAGTTCCCTTTCATTGCTATTCCACCCTACTCTCTGTCATAGATGTTGGTCTGTACAATTTAGTTGTCTGATGATGCTTAGAGGCAAAACAGCTGTAACAATTATATTGTTGTTTTTGTGAAAGTTTTCTTTTTCCCTTATTATATGAATCACATTGCAGTAGAACCCCTTTAATCCGTCACTATTGGGACTGGAGGTGTGGTCGGAATGCAAAAAAGGTCGGATTATTAGAAAATACAAAAAAATATGAATTTACATTTACGTATGTCGTTGTTTTGCTGTCTTCGATCTGACTCAGCAATCGTATAGATAGCATCTTTAATGTTGAGGTATTTCATAGCTTCAAATATGTTACAACCTTCTTCGGACTAACCAACAAACAGTAAGCACTAAAAACTGCACTGTACAGAAATGATACTAGAGATAACGGAGCACTAAAGCGGACAAGCGATAATATCAAGTAAACAACAATGGCAAGACGAGTGATAACTCACCAAGTTCGGCTGGAGCACGGTCGGATCAACCGGACCGATGGACCAGCCATGGGCGGACGAGAGGGGTTCTACTGTACTTCCAATAGTTTTAAAGGTATTTCAAAAGATTGGAAGCCAGTCGTTGAGGAAATAAAACTAATCCCAATGTATCTATTAGAGACAGACATTTGATGAATATTCAGATGCACAAAAAAAAAATACACTATTGAAAAAGAATTTGAAGAAAAGTAAATATACTCAACCGTACTTCTAGATATAGTTCAAAGCCAAAGTACCCCAAGGTGATGTTCTAGAGCCGACTTTTCTATACAAATGATATACCACGAACAGAAAATGTTGCAATTACCACGTTTGTGATGCCACAACTGTTCTGTCTGTAACGTATCTGATTTTGTGAAGAAATAAATAAATAATTGATTTAAATATTTGAAAAGTTTACATGAAATAAAAGTAAACTTGAAATAATAATAAAGTAAAATAATTATGTTCATAAAAAAGACAAAGGTAACTTAAAATAATATAACGTAAATAAATATATACATTAAAACTTTCATTGTGAATCCTATTACCTGGATCGCTTGTTATAATTAATAATTTGGAATTGATTACCTTCAGTGGTCCTTTTCTAGTCAATATACACTGACTATTGTTTCAGCCTCACAAGTTTACTTCCCCTCTCAGTGTACACTACATCACACATTACACAAAAACACAATCATACCTGTAAAATCTTTTGCACCTTCTGGTGGTCGACAAATTATTAATTTAGCGTACAGTCATTCTGCGTATTAATACCGTTCCCGATGCGGTCTGTACTTGTACTAAGGTCTAATCTCGTTTTTATCAATCATGTCACACTGGTTGATTATCCCTTACATTCTGTTCTAATTTCAAAATATTGTCATACAGTACAGTCTCGCTAATCCGGCCTCCTATAATCCGGACAGCTCTAAAAAAAAAAAAAAATAGAAATTGCAGTATTTTACTGGGTACAGTACACGCAATCGAAGTTTGCCGAGAGCGAAAATAGTTAAGAGTTCATTTGTCCTTGGCTATTTTTTGCGTGAAGAGAAAGCTCAGCCTAGGAAAGAAAGGGACGACCACCTGCCCTCTCGCCCATTATCTTTTGTCCCACAGTATTTCAAGGAAGTGATTCACTTCACCAGCTCGCCACACTATACCTGACTGCAGACTGTCTGTCTGCCTAACTATCTGTCAAATCAACAGTCCCTTTTTGTTTTGTTTCTTGCTAGACGTCTGGAGTGAAATTTTCAGTGCACCATATTCATTTACACCGTGGTTTCAATAGCTGAAAATGCTCGAAAATCTTTGAAATTCGACAAACTTACAGTTTGGGGCGCTAATGGCGTGTTCACAATTTTAAAATAAAAATGGTTCGGCACTTTAAAAATCAAATAAAGTCCAAACTTTTTTATACTTTTTAATTTGTGATATCAAAAAGTTGCATTGCGAGAAAAATTTTTGTAAGCGAGAGAAATGTACATTTTCCGAAAAGTATTTTTTGACGAAATTAGCTTTTGTAGTTTCTATCATACAACAGTTGAACCACGAGCTTCGCTTTGCGGCTAATGTGGCAACTTGTACGGGAGGCTCGCGACTTGCATCCGCCATATTGTGTCAGTATTTGACTCTAAAACTGGCTTCATTCTTGCGTTCGACTTGACCAGTCTATTTAATTCAGTGGTCGCTGATATTTACTGTATACTGTATTACCAAAACACCAATTTTAATACGTTTTCTCACTTAAAACACAAACGGTATACATTTCATGCAATTTTTAGGCTTTTTCCGTCTAATCCGGACAGGGTCTGGTCCCTTCAAGTCCGGATTAGCGAGACTGTACTGTATATCAATTTAGGTTTGATTTAAATTGTAGTTTGTTGTTAAGGGTGTTTTCAGTATCAGTTTCCATAAATTTGTATATGTAATATTCTTCGATGACATCCATTTCCCGGCTTTTCTTATTTTTATGCACAATTTCCATACTTTCCTCCATTGTTTTGTAAGAATGGTTCGAGTCTATTTGTATGTAGGAGTCTTTTTTATTATTCGTTTTGGTAGGTGCACCAGAAGGTGCAAAATATTTTACAGTTTTAGTTGTGTTTGTGTCATTTGTGATGTAGTGAGAGAGGAAGACTTTGAAAATAGCTGTTGTGATGCTGAAACTGCAGTCAGTGTATACTGACTAGAAAAGGATCTCTGAAGGTAATCAATTTCAAATTATTAATTAAAACTTTGATTATCCTAAGTAGTTGGGACTGGGCACATCTCGCATAGTACAGTAGGGCATGAGAAAACCATTGAGTTGAAATATCATACGGAATTTACATCTTATTTTTATTATAATTTTCCTGCTTACACACTTCCCCAGCAAGGGTTAATTTAGCTAAATTACAAGTGAAAAAACATGGACCAAAACCGGGATTCGAACCCAGGGCCTTTACCATTCCGTGCTAACTCTCTACCAACTGAGCCACCCCGATCACACCAAATATTGGACGATGTTATCTCACTTTACTGCATTTTTCCTCGTATGAAAAAACATTGAAAACAATCCAAGTTCTATTTACAGCTTACAGTGGTGTTATTTATTGTTATTTTTAATATGAGTAAAGAAATATTTTTTTATATTTATTGTACTAGTAACAATAAGAACAAATAATTAAAAATAAAACAACTGTATTTCATGTTGTTTACAGAGGAACACCAACTTCCAGTGAAGAGTTCTGTCACGCAGGAAGCAGTCTGTATTGGTACTCTAAATACGTTAACAGAGAACAAAACTGGTTACTAGTGTGCGCAAAGAGATATCTGTTATCCGGGCGTACATTGTCTGAACTGTGCGATCATAATGCGGCCGTGGCTAAGGAGTTGGGGAGGCTGACGGTATGTATTAAATGTTATGATAATGTAGTAATTCTCTGATGCAGCAGAGTTAACCCTAGAACTGGCATCGTTAAAGCTGAAATTAAAAAGCCCGTTAATAGCGTTTTGCAAGCATATTTTTAAAAATTCGCCAAAAATAGTAAATGTGAACCTCAATCCAAAAGTGTTCAATAGCTTTTTGGTAGAAGAAACTTCAAAGAATTCAAATATGCCACTAAAAATTAGTTTCTTTTGAAATTGTAAAAGTTATTAGCTCAAGAAACAAAAAATGTTCAGTAACGAAAGGGAAACGTTCAACTTTAGGCCTACATAACAAGTAGTAAACATTTTTTTGTATTTTTTCGTAAGAGTAAAAAAGTTTCGTAATTTAGTTCTAAATAGAACTATATAAAAACATTTATCAATTTCAAATTTCTTATTTTGAAAAACACAGTTTTTATGTTCCAAATACACGACGCAAACATAACTAGGCCTAGATTGAAACTTAATTTACTAATATATGCTTTGCCCAAAAAAGAAATATTATTATAACAAAGTGTAGAGGATAAATCAAAGAAAAGAACGGTATACTTGTCTTTCCTTAGTTCACAAAAGTGTTTGAGTTATCTTTATTTGAATAACAAAATGACATCAATCTAATGAAACGTCGCCGGTCGATATAAAACGGGCAGGAAGGGTCATTTGAATACCGTTGGCACCCATGCGCCAGACGATCTCATTAGAATGCCCTAATTATGTACTTTTCATTGCCGTCTAGACAAACAAAAAACTGGTTATTTCTCGTTCAATTCCCACCGTTAGAAAGGTCAATCTTTTCTCTACAAAATGGTGTAAAGCAATCTGTCAAAACATGTGATATAGTAGGCGTTATATCGGTTGACAAATGGGCTGTTCCATTGGTTGAAAAACTGTCCAATCGCAAGGGTTTACAGAAATCTTTTGAATAAATCCTGTAAAATAGTGACATCTGATTGGAACGCACCATTAGAAAGATAAAATCTTGAAGAATCCAATGGTAGCTTTATAATCTTGATAGAAATACTTCTGTAGGTGGGCTTGAACGTTGAAGAAGTGGGAAATAACAGTACAATCGTATGCAGATTCGCGTGCGGAAATAGCTGTAGCCCGATATGCACATTTTAAAACGATTATTACGTATGTAAATATACGTTTTCCAAAAAAGTTTTAAGTACAAAAATTAAAGTTTAATTAATTTCCTTTCCAATGGTGCCAGTTTTATTACGATTGGATGATTTTAAGTGGATTAAATTATCGATTATGCAGATTCTCGCTAAAGTTCGAGCAGATTGCATTTGCGCCCGAGAGACTGCAGTCTGCCACTTTGAGGGTTAAGTGACAGCTAACATAACCTGTCAAACCTAACTTTTACCTTACTGAAATGCAATTTTTATACAAATATACAATTTTGAACTTTTAAGCAAAATGTTTTCTTAGACCAATTGTGCACTTTGTGTTTTTGTTTCAATTTAAATGGTATGGCTTCAAGTTGGTGGAAAAATACTGATATTCACAAATAATAGAACAGAAAGTTTAGGCCTAAAATAGTTATTATTTTTTTTTTTTTGTATTATAGTGTTGTTTAAATAGTTGTCGATTTAAAATGCATACCTCAGCTGATTTAAAATGTTCATTTTGTTACAATAATCAGCTATTTGCCTTTGCTATTGTCGATGCAATTCTTATTTTTACTTTACCCTTAAACCGCTAAGCTTAAATAATATGGG
Source organism: Philaenus spumarius (assembly GCA_018207615.1). Classification (NCBI taxonomy): domain Eukaryota; kingdom Metazoa; phylum Arthropoda; class Insecta; order Hemiptera; family Aphrophoridae; genus Philaenus; species Philaenus spumarius. Next base: position 122,510 of record JAGFPH010001943.1, read on the forward strand.
CTACCGCTCATTTAAGCTTAATTTAAAGTTCTTAATTTAATTTTGTTTCTTAAGGTTAATTAGTACACACAAAAAAAAAATACTCTACTAGTTTTAAAGTTTTTATTAAATATTTTTTTCGGATTAAAAAACAATGTAAACTGAACTTTGCAGCATTTACAATAAGTGTTAGTTGAACTAAATGCATTCTGGCAATATTTGTTGTTGTCTAAAAATGAAGTAAAAAGTGACTAAAATTGTTTATACTTATTGTTGCTTTAGTAACAGTAAAAACAAACTTACTACCGATCCCAAACTTACTAATCCTATATTTGCCTATTTGGAGGACAGAAATTGTAATATAGAAATATCGAAAATACCCGAAACTCAAACCGAACGCAATCCTAACCGTAAACACTGAACAGAACAGTGTTAATATGGCAGGGGCAGTTAGTTTATACGCGTTTATTGTTGCTAATAGTTTAAAAGACACTTTCAGTGAATGCTTCAAATTACGGTAGAACCCCTCTCGTACGCTCTCGGCTGGTTAATCCGACCGTGCTCGAGCCGAAATTAGTGACTTACATCACGTCGGGCCATTGTTGTTACTTGCTGTTATCGCTTGTCCACTTTAGTGCTCCGTCATCTGTAGTAACGTTTCTGTTGTGCATGTTTTTTGTACTGTACTGTGCAGTTTTCAGTGTTTACAGGCAGTCCTCGTTATACGCGGTACGCTTTCTCGCTTTTGCGCGGTAAAAAAGTCCGTTCAAGGTTGTGTATTTGAGCCGAGTTGTTTGGTGTGTAGGACACAGTTGATAATTTTATAACGTATGGCCACAGTGTTTGTCATCTCACTCGCCTTTCAAGGTCAGTGCTATTATAACAGTGCCCCTACCCACCCCTACTTGCTCTGTCAATGTCTGGGTTTGTCTATTTTTACAACTTAGTCACATGAAGATCAAGCTATCTTTCACTATCAGTATCGAAAATATTGGTCACGAGTGATAACCTAAAATGTATTTATCTTTTTTTAACTTAATTTACTCAATTTATTTATATGTGAAATGTAAAGCTATGTACACATTTTTACTTTCTCACTATACTATAGTATAGAGAAAGTATAGTGATCGCGAAAAAAATCGATGTTGAGATTTTTGTGGAAATATCCGTTTTGGGACCCCCTGAGTCCAAAAAAGTGTTTTTTACAAAATGTCTGTCTGTATACAAAGCTAGAGCGAAAACTATTCGATCGATTTCAAACAAATTTGCACCAAAGCCGTCAATTAGGCCTGTATAGATGGATGCACAAAAAAGGTTTTGAACATTTTTGAAAAACAACCCCCTTTATAGCCAAAAAAACCGATTGAATAATTTTCTCTCTAGCTAATAATAATAATATTTATTAGTTAATCTCCTACTTTAATATCACCTCTCCTACCCCACCCACAATTATGAAGTCACAGTGAATCTGTTTAATAATTTAAATATGTTCGTGAGAAAGTATGTGCCAGTTCCTGGTACCGTTTATTCATTTGGGCCTACTGTATTGTTTGTACAGAACCATTGGTTGTTGAAAAACCCATCATGCGGATAATTTTCAGCGGATTTCAGTTGTTTTTCAGCGGATAATTTTCTGTATTTTTTTGATAATCCGAGCTTTTTTTGCGTTTTGACCATACAGCCAGTCTCAAAGTGGCGGATTAGAGGGGTTCTACTGTATTAAAAATAATAACAATCCCAAAGACGGCAGCAGACGGCGAAAAGATGTTTTTCAACACTGAAGTGAAGAGGATAAAAACATTTCTACACAACACTATGACTGAGGAATGACTATCGGCTCTGGCAATTCTGTCTATTAAAAAATATTTGGCGATGAGTATTTCGGATTTCAATCAGAAGGTGATTGATAAATTTGCACAGCAGAAAGAAAGGAGGATGAAATTTTTATTTAAATAGGGTATGTTTTGAAACATTAACAGCATCGTGTAATTGTATTGTCTAAATTCTCATATTGTCAGGTTACATAGATAACAAAATAATTTCTATTATATTTCGGCTGAATTGCTGTCAATTTTTTCATTATGATATCTCACCTACTGGTGCAGCCGCCACTGATCAATGGCGATAAAGTGTGATTTTTAAGTTACCAGGACAGATTTGTTTTTGTGTAGTATTAAAGGGCGTGGTTGGTAGTACTGCAGCGTTTCGTCTGCTCGTCAGTGTAGTCACAATCAACCAGACGACGTCAGGCAGACGACAGTTAGTTTGCATTTTGTTTTTTTTAAGAGAATTTTGTTGAAGGTCGTAAAGGCGTATCGCTTAACAGTTTCCTTTTATTTTTCAATATAGGCAGTTATTTTTTGATTTCAGTCAGCCATTCCTTGATTGTTTGTACTGTAAGGTGTGTTTGACATTCACTCCCAAGTTTTAGTTTGGTTCATGTTCTTGTTTTATTTAATTATTTTATACATAAATGTATTTTGTTGGTATTGATTTTTTTGTATAAAACTAATGGCAAATCTTAATGACACCGATTTTTTAGCCGGGATGCTAAATAACTCCTTTTTAAACCCACATATTCATTGTTTTCAATTTTTGAATTATTTTTAAATCCAGGGGCCCCCTGATGTTGGGGCCTTGGGCAATGCGCCCCTTTTGCCCCCCCCCCTCTCTCTTGGCGGCTCTGGGGATTGGCTGCAAAATTAAACTTTATCAAGATGTCCAGGATATTATTTTGGGAAGCACAAGCAGTATATTTTCCAATATGTTTAGACAATGTCCTTTATTTGCTTTATGGACGGCAAATTAGTCAATATTGATATCATTGTATGACTGATTTGTATTTATTAAATTTTCAGCATAGTTAATAGACTTTTAACATTTGTAAGGTTAAGCCGCTAACTTGGAAAATTTGCACTATGAAATATCTTGTCAGTTCACAAAGTTCTATTCATATAATTAATTTCCAGGTCAGCCTACTTTGGAACATGATCAAATCCCTCTACACCGCTCGAGTGAGCGAGTTCAGCCTCCAAACACCATCCCGCGAGGACCAGAGTGTACGAGGAGACATCGTCACCAGTACGGACCGTACTCGACAAGAAGGAAGCGAAGGGGAAACACCTGCGGACACATCGGGCGGCGGGAACAGCGGTAACGACGAAACTGCCGAAACGGAAATGGACGATACCAACGACAAAAAACCCAGTCGTAAGTTACGCATCGAAGATTTAAAACCGATGAAAGATTCGTTGGGCGATTTCTTCTTCGGCGATAACGAGATGGATCCTTTGAGCATGGACTTTGAACAGGGGAACAGTATCGGTTTGACTGTGGATACGATAATACAGGATTGGACGTTGCCGATCGAAGCGTTTCCGTTACGTCACGAGATAAAGGATCGATCGCCACCGCCTGAACAGTTTCCTAATAGCGATAGTCCTGATCCGGCTGAGGGTAAGTGATCTCCATGAAATGTTTATTTCAATAGTCTATAAAGAGAAATAAAATATGGAAATTTATTTAATAACTAATACTGATTGTACATTTCATAAAATTGTTATTTTTGACTTTAGTCAAAAGACAGCACAGTGAATGTATAGAGTGCAAGTAAACAACCTCTCCCCCCCCCCTTACTTTAAACAGAACCAAACCCTTTTAGAGCTGTAACTAGATAAAATGGGTAAACTACAGCTTGTCACATGTCAAATAAAATTTATTTATTTTGAGATTTTTATTCATTATAAAATATTAAAAGAATTAAAAAAAGGTAAAATGTCAGATGATTTATTTGTATAGAAAGTAAAAAGCACGTACAGTATTTGATTATGTTTTTAAAGTGAATTCATTATTTCAAATCTCACTATTTTGTGCTGCCATTTTGGCAAAGGTCGTCCAAAAGGTCCACGACTTCCATGTAGGATGCATCATTTCAGTTTTGCTATTTGTGCGAGTGTAGCTTTATTTAATTTCAAGTATTATTAAATTGATTCTTGCCTATTGAGTCTTATCTTGTTTTTGGGGGATAAAACAAACAATAGGCCTAATTAAAATTGTTTAGTATAAAATTAAATTTACATACACCCTGTATGAAATTTACCAACTTCTGAGGTTTTCGAATACATTATATGTGCACTTTAAATATTGAACTTTTATAACTGCTGGTCGAATAAAATGTGCTGGTTTATATTCAACAAAAATGTGTACTTGCTTGCGCCAAGAACGTAACTGTTGTACAGTCTGCTTTAGTGTGGGTAAGTGTGGAGATATCTTTTGTCGTTGCCTGCAGCAACGGACTATCTAAATAGTTTACTTTCAAACCATGTGGCTTAGGGTTAGACTTATGAACCCATCTGCAAGTGTAAAACTACCCCAGACAAGGTACTGTGTAGGTACTGAAAGGCATGCATGTAGTAGTGTAAATCTACAGTAATACAGCAAATAAACTAAATTTAAAGAAACCACTCATGGTACATTAAATATCCTGCATGTACAAATGAGTTAACCATTTGCGCCCGTAAAGGATTTTAACCCTTTCCACTCCTGTTAATCTGTTTCCCCATCAGCTCCATTTAATTTTGAGTGAAAATTGTATATTTAATTTGTTTACTAGAAAAAAAGTATTTCTCTCATTTCTAAAAGGCTGATGTTTTTTTTTATTTTATTTTCTTCTATGACTAAAGTTTAGATTGGTATTAAACAAAATATATTTTTATTTTCTAGTATATGTTTATTTATTGGAAGAAATACAAATTCGTAACCAAAAATCGGAAATAACAAGAATTTTAGACATATTTTGAACTAAAAGAAGAATATTTGTTGTTTGTTTTCGGTTGTCTATATTATCCTTACAAACAAAAGTAAGTGATTTGCAAATGTTTGAGACGCAATAATACATTATAAAAAAATAATAATTCAAAAACTAAGTTTTTTTCTAAAACAAAATTAGTTTTGACACCAACTTGTACAAAATTGCCTCAGCTATTTATTTTATTGCTTAGCAACAGCATTATTTAGATCGAAACTAGTAAGTAAAGCTTTTTTCAAAACTTATTGGTAATATTGGAATCACTCAGGTTCGAAACAAAAGTTCCGTCGTCACTCCCGTCGTTTTGTAACAAACTGCCGTGATCTTTATTCATTTTATTTCATAACAATCATTATTAAAAAATAAGCTGTGAAATTACGTACGATGGCCTAGTAAAACAAAACAAAACAACACGTAAGCTCATTAAAACACCGCGTAGTAGGTAGTAACCAAAGCTGTAGCAGACA
>JAGFPH010001943.1:127772-143343 GCA_018207615.1 Philaenus spumarius
AAACATTACATTTTCTAAGATTTATTTTCCAAAAACTGAACTCATACAGTTCCGAGACAATGCCGCAGATATCAGCACACCTAAAACATCAATCCTAGTGGTCATCAAAGTAACTATGTCCATTCAAATGCAATCATAGAACGTTGTCATAGCGATGTCGGGGCCGGCCCGACATTGGAGTTCGTGCTGCCGAGTTGCGTTACGGGGTTGCCCCACTCGAGCGGAAAGGGTTAAGATTTGTTCTCCCAGGTCGGACGGCCGACACTGCTGGCCAGACCTGTTGCCCAACCAGATCAACTTAACATAATATCGAGTTGTACTTTAGTTTTACTTACTCTACACTTTAAAATATAAATAACATTAACAACTAATGAAAAAAAGCAACAAATTCCATTGACTGACAGAGTCTGTTCACTTACAATCTTTTCACTAATACTACCGTTTGAAATCTTTCTCGGTGTAATCCTTTTTGAAACATAGTCCAGCATTTATCAAGAAAACAGAATAAATCATATTGAAAATGTATAACTGCACATAAAAGCGCGCATACAACACAAAGCAAACGGCTAGTCCCGAATAACACAAGGGATAAAGTCAAACAGGATATTTCAAAGCGTTGCCAACCTATGAAATGTAAATTTGATTTAGTTTAACATTTCTTCACGTGCTTTCACCACTAACCAGAGAGAATAATACAACTATGTTCGTAAAATCTAAATACAGAGTGTTAATTTGAAGGCTGTAAATGCATCAAAGAACTTACTTTTCGTGCTAAATTCTACTGAAACGTGTGGAAACCTCTATCGTCATTCAACAAAAATAAAGGTGAAAAGTTCAAATATTCAATTTTACAAATTATTGATAAATCAAAATACTAATTTTTAATTCTTTAAACTCACTGTTGCACATTATAGAACTGAAAAATATATATTTCACAAATTATTTCAAATAAACTATTTTATTCTATTTGTACATGCAGGATGTCTTTAGTCTAAGTTTCTTTTAAATGTTCTATTTATTTAGATTTTGTTCACATGACAATATTTGAGGTTTATTTACTGTATTATTTACAAAGTAGTAGATTTTTTTAAAGTTGTACCTCTCAACCATGTAGACCAATACTTTACCATTAGATGCACCAATAAGTAGATTTTAAATAGTTTAAAAAAAAAATGTTCATTGTTTTGCGGACTGAGGGTATGTGTAACGTAATGAAGGCGCAGTCTTCCATTTTTAATATTTAAAAAAAATCCCACTATTTCTATAATATTTTATGTAAAGTTATTGATGTTTACATCTTATAAAACGTAGAAAAGTAAACTCATGGACCATGTAACTCCAATTTTCCTCCAAAATGTGTACTCTTAAAAGGCCTTTTAGCAGACTGCTGTGTTTATTTAGGAAATTTTTCAAAAATCGTCCTACCTCAAAATATATCTGGGTAAAAATTATTTTCGATTTACGTTTAGTTGCGAAATAAGTAGGTTTCAGTCGAAACTAACCACAACAGATTTTCTTGCTTCATATAAGTGGTTGTCTGTTTTATCATGTTCTAACATAAGCAGTAAATGTTCAGTTTTCATCTTTTACACTTACCAGTTTATTAAAATATATATATTTCAGGAATTCAATATTCAGGGTGTAGAAAAAGACTTGAAACGGTTTAATATTTCGTATATAAAGAAAATTTGAAAGTAGATGTGTTGAATAACGTACTGTATGTAAAAATACTATTTTATTAAGATTAAAAAAAAATATCCGCCATTTTGAATGCAACTTTGTTTTTTGAAATGGGAAGGTGGTCATGTGATACATCATTTCGATGTAGATTTTCAAGAAAAACCCAACGGTAAAATTTGCACATCCATATCTTTAACCGATTAAAAATGGCGGCCAAAAAACAACAAAATCGTGTTTTCCGATTTTGCCCCATTTTGCTGTACTATTTTTTTTGTAATGCTAATTATTATTCTTTTTGGATTTATAGTGAAATAAGCTTTCAAACGATATGCCACACAACAATATTTGGGACTATTAAAATTTTTTTAGTTACAGCCATTTTGATTTTTTCAAAATTGTTTCAATTGGTTCAACCAAATATCGTTGTGTGGAATATCGTTTGAAAGCTTATTTAATTCTGAATCCACAAAGAAGAATAATTAATATTAAAAAAAAAATAGTACAGCAAAATCGGAAAACACGATTTCGTTGTTTTTTTTTTTTTGGCCGCCATATTTAATCGGTTAAAGATATGGATGTGCAAATTTCACCGTTGGTTTTCTCTTGAAATTCTACATCGAAATGATGTATCACATGACCACCATCCCATTAAAAAAAAACAAAGTTACCGTACATTCTAAATGGCGATCCAAGATGGCGAATACATTTTTTGAAATGTTGTTAAAATAGTATTTTTTACATAAATTAGGTTTCTCAATCACATCTACCATAAAATTTTCTTTATTTACGAAATATTAAACCGTTTCCATACTTTTTATATACCCTGTTTACAACATTAATTTACCATTAAAAAGGTATTATTTTTGTTTGTTAAAAAAGCTTGGTAGAAATTAAAGCATTTTACCTCCGTATGAAATTTGTGTTCATTGCTGCATGTATAATCACACACTGAATTCCTGAAATGTTTTTCTTCCGAGGACAGTTGGTAATTTTGTCTAATAAATGTAATCTAACCAGAACAATCCATGGTATTTAGAATCACTGCGTATAGAGTTAGTTGTTAGTATTATTATTTAGTTAATGTTGCATGAGTGTAAATAAATTGAGCCTATAAGCATGCCATTTAGTGCTATGTTTGTTGTTTTTGTGAAAGTATGTCTGGAAATGTTTATCACTGACATGGTTGTATATTACATGCAGGCTATCTAGGTTGCAGCCTTTATCCCTGAGCCACTAAAAAACTGTGACTGGAGAAGGAAAAACTCCACTAAAATTCTGAAAATCTATGATATGTGACCTTCGCCATGAGTTGAGTTTAACATGTTCACTGCTAAGTACGACATGCGAGCTTGACAATGAACACTATGAAAAGCGACCGACGCACAGTGCATTGCGTGCTTCGCACGCCAACCCTCGTATTGAGAGTATTTTCAATACACAGTGCATTGTACGCCAACCCCCGTATTTGAATAATTTTCAATACACAGAGCATTGCGTGCTTCGCATGCCAATTTTAAGCCTACATGTGCGTCCGTTTTAAAATATTAGTGATTATTACGTAGAAAGGTTAAAACTAATAAATATAGTAATTTCTACTCATCTAGGCTATAAATATAAAAATTTAAGTTCAGCTCCTAGCATAGGAAATACAAAATTTGCAAAAGTTAATGGTGTAGAATAATACTTTTAAGTCAAGAGATAAATTCAGTGAAACTTATTTACCAGTTGAATACACAACTTCCTCACAAAGTGCTGGTTATAAATAGTTAATACTTCCATGATTTTGTATGTATCTGCTGCAAAAGTAGTCATGTAGCTCTTGAAGCACGCAATGCATTGTTTATTGAAAATACTGCCAATACGGGGGTTGGAGTGCGAAGGACGCACTGCACGGTGTATAGAAAATATTCCTAATACGGGGGTTGGCGTGCAAAGCACGCAGTGCAAAGCACGCAGTGCAAAGCACGCAGTGCATTGTATATAGAAAATACTCCAAATACTGGAGTTAGCGTGCAATGCACTGTGCGTCAGCCGCTTCTCATAGTGTTCAGTGTCAAGCTCACATGTGCGTCCTTACCAATGAACGTGTTAAAGATGTAGATAATAATACTTTGCTTAATTCAAGAGATAAGTTCAGTGAAACTTATTTGCCAGTTAAATGCACAACTTCCTCACAAAGTGCTGGTGATAAGTAATGCCATGGTTTTTTATGTATCTGCTTCAAAAGTAGTCAATCTACAGGAGCTCCAGTAGTCTCAGGTTACCGTTTCTCTGTGACGCAAGAGTCTGACTTCCAACTATCAATCCATTGAGAACTCGTCGCCAGTAAGTTAATAAATCTTCTGATTGTGGTGTCAGATATTGGTCAATGTGTTTTTTTATTCTCAGTTTGAAATTATCATTTGGTAATGTTGGATCTTCAGTTTTTTTATTAGTGATTATCTTTACATCTGTCGTCATTTACAATCAATACACAACATTTCGGGGAATCAACCCCTCTTATCAAATGACTAAAACTGCTGGAACATTAGTCTAGAGTTCTAGGCCTATGTGAATAAAATCTGTAATAATATTATTAAAATAAAAATACACCAATAACCTTAAGCAACTAACGTAGTGCAGAAATCAGTGAGAAAGCAAAATGAAATATACAATATTAAGTTTATAAATAACTTCTATTTGTCCATCAAGTGACCACTTACTGGTATTTAAACTATCGCTATATGTCTCAAGCACCCGTCCTCAAGTGTCACTTTGTGAAATTGTTTGAACATGAAAAGTTGTTACATGACACAATCACAAATACCCATCAACGTTTTTGCCCGGCACTGGGGCGTGGTTCTTGAACTATGGTTAGTCTATCGGTATGCCACCCCTTCCCCTCGTCGATGACGTGTCACGAGTACCTACTCCCAATCCTGTTGGTCTTATCGCTACCAACAAACTTAATTGCCGAGTCAAAGATTGTATTAGAACAAAAAGGTAGTTTGTCATTCAACATATTTGTGGTGTCTAATTTAACTGCCTGGTAGATTTCAACTCCTCGACCACGTTCATAATATACTGATTCTTGTCGCACAATGACGGTAACTTGGTTACCGAAATGTTGTTTTTCTTGTTGTCCAATGGCTTTTGCTAGCTCACGCCATCTTCGATCTTGCTTCCCAGTAGAGACCAGGGAGGTCTTTTCTCCTGTGCTTCTCTTCATCCAGCTCTGCGCAGACCAAGAGATGGTCCTTGTTCATGATAGTGTCCGGGCCTTCACACAATGTGCAGTTGTCATAATCCAAAATCTTTATCGGTTACGGACTAGGTGTTTAAAATTGTTTTAAATTCACCACAGTACTCATTGACCGACCTTCAACTTTATGTGCAAGGCTTAAATTATTTTAAGTTTCCCGGTGTATTATATTTGCATCATCCCAATTGAATTTATGATTTTCGGGCCGTATATGTTCTACAGTTTACGATTTATCGACTAGGCCTAGTCGCACATTCTTTTCGTGTTCTTGTATTCTAATGTTTAAAGGTGTTTTAGTCTTGCCAATATTTTGCATATCATATTCACATTTAATACTGTCAATACAGTTTTCAGTATTCTGAGTTTCTGTTGTTTTGTTGTTGTTTTTTAACGGTGTGTTCTAAGTTTTCATCTATGTATATAAAAGCCAAATCCACTGACTCATTGATCACGATTTCTCAAAAACCACTGAACGGATTGGAACGAAATTTGGTATGTAGCTTCCTCTAGGGCCATAGGCGCTCACTAAGAAAGGTTTTTAAAAAAATTTTAATTTTAGGGGGTTTTGGGGGGGTCAAGTTACTAAATCACGATTTCTCTAAAACTACTGAACGGATTGGAATGAAATTTAGTATGTAGCTTCCCCTAGGGCCATAGGTGCTCGCTAAGAAAGGTTTTCAACAAATTCGAAATTTTATGGGAGGTTTGGGGGAGGTCAAAGTTACTAAAAAAAAACCACCGAACGGATTGTAATGAAGTTTAGTATGTAATTTCCTCTAGGGCCCTAGGTGCTCGCTAAGAAAGTGTTTTAAAAAATTTGAAATTTTAGGGGAGGTTTGGGGGTTTACACAAATATCCCCATAAGAAATACATAGTGTAATATATTTAATGATATAATATATTTTTTGTTAATATACATTTAACTTTGATTTGTCTATCCGTGCAAAGCCGGATCGGGCCAGCTAGTCATCTCATACACATGTCTATTGCGCATGTCTATTCATCTTCTTGTATATCAGATGGTCGTTTAGTCTTTTATGAATTTGAAAGAGTGATCTGCCTGTCGTGATTTTACTCCAATTGTCAATCCATTCTCCGTTAAGCTTGTTTCTTGTCTCCATGTATTGTACGGTGAGAGTTTCCATTGAGATTTATTTTGTGTGATAAAAAACTAAGCGTATTACGTCATGTTTTGTCTGTAAAACAAGTTCTGAAACACCTAGTGCAGTAAAATTAGGTTTTCTGTTCCAAAAAAATTTACAGTTTTTGGTTTTTTATTGCTTTATTTTGACATTTTAAACAATTAAAATTCAAGACCAATGTAGCGCTATCGTTAAAAAATTTCCTATGACTTTTGGGAACCTTTGATTTAAGCAAGCATTAAAAATCAAGAATGCGATAGTGTCAGTGTACAAAAAAATTTAATTATACAAATTCGGATCCATCAGAAAATTTACTTCTTACACCTGGAAGAGAAATTGAGGTTATTATCTAAATGAAAGAATCAAATTTCTGGTAAAAAGCTTTCATGCAACTAACTATTTAAAAAAAAAAACCTATTTATTAACCTAACCTAACTATTTATTAACAGATATGCCTTGTGTGAAAATTTTGAAACATTTTTTTCTAAAAGGTTTGTTGTTACGTAAAAAATACACAAAACCTTTTTTGTCTGAAATTTGGTTTTCTTTCATTTTGATGATAAACTCAATTTCTCTTCCAGACGTTGGAAGTAAACTTTCTGATGGATCCGAATTTGTATAATTATATTTTTGTGTACACTGACACTATCGTGTTCTTGATTTTTAATGCTTGCTTTAACTATAGCGATTAAAAATGGAAAATATACTTTCTATTTTTTTGGAACAGAAGCTTTTTTTTTTTGCCTATAGTAACCCGACATAGAACAAGTGAACGTCAGAAATCAATAAATGTGCGTGTAAAATGTTTTCAGACATGCTTTCTACCTTTTCTGCATGCTTGTCTTCCAGTATTTTCTATTTTACTTGGATTTGATATTTCAGGGTCTCTATGGAAAAACTGCTTGGTTAGACAATCTACCATGTCAGGTACAGCTGCTTTTCTATTACAACAGTTAAGGTGGGTGTCGGAAGGTACAACTTCTGTTTGGTAATATGTATATAACTGGTTTCAAAAGGCTTAACAAGCTATAGAATCCTACTTTGATGCCCGTCTGACACACGCACTCTCACTTGTTACTTATTTTTAATTTGTTCGATTCATTTGGAACAATGACAACACTAATTTCAAATCATTAATTTGCAAAAAAATTGTGTTCAGTAAAAACACATTCAGCGAGTGCGCAACGTTCGAAGGAAGACTCTGATGTTGTAACTTGTTAGTGAGTGGGCAGAAAAAAGCCAAATTCATAAAATATTTATAAGGCATAAAAATATACTTATTAATGCATGGGGCAACTTTGCCCTCATATTCAAAACTGAAATTTTTTGAGGTTCTCAAATTTGTTTAATATAGACTCCTGTTGTGTGACCCCTCATTTTAAAAGTATTGATAAAAAACTACCACCATTTTCAGAAGATAGAGACCTCTAGATAAAGTTTGTTGGTTTTCTTTAACCAATACCTTTCAAATGAAGGGGGAGGGGGGTCACAAGATAGTTTTTAATTATTTATATTATTTAATAATAATTGTATTCTGTTTTGAAGTATTGTTCAATGGATTTTGTTCTGTTTAAGGGATTTATTGTTGATCTGTTTTGTTGAAGAGGTAATTTAAGAGAAGGTATTCAATTCCATATGACATGTCTTATCTATACTTATAAAAGCCAAATACCATTGACTCATTGACTCATCACAGTTTCTCCAAAACCAGGAGGCCTACAAACATCAAATTTGGCACTAATACTCTTTATAGGCTCTAGACGCGCACTAAGAAAGGGTTTCCGAAAATTCGAAATTTTAGGGGGGGTTTTGGGGGGTCAAAGTTACTAAATCACGATTTCTCAAAACCTACCTAACGGATTGGAATGAAATTTGGTATGTAGCTTCCTCTAGGGCCCTAGGTACTCGCTAAGAAAGGGTTTCAAAAAATTCGAAATTTTAGGGGGGTTTGGGGAGGTCAAAGTTACAAAATCACGATTTCTCTAAAACCATCGAACAGATTGGAATGAAATTTGGTATGTAGCTTCCTCTAGGGCCCTAGGTAACTCGCTAAGAAAGGGTATTTTAAAAATTTGAAATTTTAGGGGGGTTTGGGGGTCAAAGTTACTACAAAAAACCATCGAACAGATTGGAATGAAATTTATTATGTAGCTTCCTCTGGGCCCTAGGTGCTCGCTAAGAAAGGGTTTAAAAAAAATCGAAATTTTAGGGGAGGTTTGGTGGGTCAAAGTTACTAAAAATCCCCATAAGAAATACATAGTGTAATATATTTATTGATATATTTGTAATCCTCTTATATTGCTTTTGGTAACTACGCTGACTCTGTGCCTAAAGGGAATGAAATTGATATTGTAATAAATGGAAATAGTTTAAAGAGAACCTCAAACTGTAAATACTTGGGAATTACTTATGACTCAAATGTGAAATGGGATGCTCACGTTGGAAATATAGTGAAAAAGGCAAAGTTTTTGGTCTATGTTTTCTATAGATTAAAACAAATTTTAACAAAAAATCAGTTATTACTTATATACTATGGACTATTTCATAGTTTAGCTGTATATGGAATAATTGGTTGGGGTGGACTATACAATACAGCATTGGACCAGTTAGCAAGACTCCAAAAAAGGCTATTTAATATCATTGGAATCAACGACCAAGATTCAAACAGTTTAGAAGTGTGCCAGGAACTGTAGACAATTACTGGAAAGTTGTAGGTTGGTATCTCTTGTCCTCTGTGAATATACAGAGTTGATTAATGTATCATCAGGAAATAGTTGCCGCATTGCGATTGTCTCAGTCTAAATTAACAAACAGAAGTTTTACCTTACTAGCGTAAATAAAGTTAAGTTAAACATAGTAAACTGCTTATTGGTTTAGCTATTCTTTATATTCTTAAGCCTAAAGGTTCGTTTTCATTTGATGTAAAGTCATCGCTTTTAGTGCCGCGGCATTTGTTACGATTAAAATTTAAATTGTCGTGATAGTGAATTTAGTGTCACGCACAACACATAATGTCGCAAATCAAACAGTTTAATTTTTCAGCTTGTGTTGAGTAAGTGTCATGTGCTCGACATTTGTAAAACTAATTGTCACGACATTTTCAATTAGATGTTTAACTTATAACGAATGATGGCATCGTTATGTGAAATTATGAAAACGGTTGTCATGTCACCTAATGTAAAAATAGCTTGACTTTCAATGTCACGTGAAAAAGAACCTCAAGGTGAACATTCATTATGTATATACTTGTATTTCACAATCAGTTGTTTGTTTTATAGTTCTGTAAAATATGATTTTGTTACCTTTCATTGTGTAAATTTAACCTTTCGAACATTATTGATGTGATTTCCCTCATAGGAACTAAAGTACTTGTTCAAACCAGTATTAACGGAATATCAAGCAAAACACCAAAGGCCTAATTTGTTAAAATTATTTAATAAAATAAACTCCAGAGTGCAGGCAAGTATGGTACATTTTACTGGATAGAGACTGTGCGGCCATACGGAAGCGGCCGCCATGTTTAACCTAAATATAATGTCATCTGCTTAGAAGTATAATGTAATATCTCTTTGTAGTTATAAGGGAAATTACCTCTTTGGTTTTTTTTATAAAGGGAAAAACGTGCGATTTAATTGTTACAGTTTGATATTTATATTGAAATTAAATAATAAAAATTATGTTGCTTCGTAAAAAATGTATTCTGTTATTTCATGATAAAAGATATAACAAATAGAATATAAACAAATAAGAATTTAGGCTAAACATGGCTGCCGACCAACAGGAAACAAGACCTCACTTGGCCGCATTGTGACTGCATCTATCTAGTCACTGTAATACATTCTTTCTGTATCCATCTTTATCCTATTCCCAAGGAAAATCTACAGTTGGTAAATTGTAATGATTGCTGGTTTTAGATTGTAAATAAACATAGAAAACAATTTACAGTAAGACCTCGATAATCCGGCACTCTATAATCCGGCAGACCTGATAGTTCTGCATCCATCATCTTGAAAATTTGCACTCATTAAAAATAGCAGTTTTTGTAATTATTGAGTGATTTAAGCCCGGCCTACACTGTCTGTTGGCTCCGCATCCGTTAAAAACAGTGTGTAAAAATCTACTGCTCAATAAACCTTGTCCTAAACAAACATTTCAATAAAAATTTTTCCTAAAAATCGAACCGATTCAAAACAATGTGCTCTCGTCGTCCTTTAAAAACGTTAAAGGGACCGTTTAACACTTTCGTTGCTGACAGTATTTTATTGAACGTTTTCCACTTAATGAAGATTATTTGAACAAATTGAAGTCTTTGGAAAAAGATACATTGAATTTTGTAAATAGTTGTTCGATTTAAAACGCTTTCAGCCATCTAATAGTTCCCAGAAATAAAAATCAGTGACTTTATTGAACAATTTTAAAAATCGAGTTTCTATATACAAAGTCTTTATTCTGTAAAACTTAAAATCACTTATGACTTATGTCTACTTCTCTTAGTAATACACCCAACTAGTGATACACGAATGCGTGATGTTTTATTCGATTGTCTCGATTGTTCCAACATCTCAAGCATCAAACAATCGCTCATCACTACGCCGCAACTTGTCTGCTCCGTTGTTCACTACTACGCCTATACTCCCCCTTCTGAACTCTGTTCCTGTTTATATTCATGTTTCGGCAAAAAATACATTGAAACAACATAAAACACATAATTACTCCGCTTCATATATGCTCAAAATTATTTTAAAGGCTAGATATGTCTTATAAAAAACTAATCAGGTTATTGTAGGAAAAATATTTCACCATCTTGAAGCCTGAGGCTATGATCGCAATTATAACATCAGCGTGTCACTCGCACGATAGTATAAGGAACTTTTTTTTATATTCGTTACAATCCAGCGCTCAGAGAGCTTATATTAAAAATGTTTATGCACAAAATGATTTTGTTTTAGGCTTTTAAAATTTATTAGTTAGCTGTAATCTCTCTACGCAGTTAATATTACGTAGTTTCAACGTGTAATTTACGTGTTCTTATACAGTACATGTGCGTTTATTTATAGTTTATTCCCTGTCTATTTTAAAGAAATACCTCGATAATCCGGCATATTCGATAATCCGGCATCACCGGATCCCCGACCGTGCCGGATTATCGAGGTCTTACTGTAGTAGTTTGGTTCAGAAAATGTTTTTACATTTGTTTTTAAAGTATGTTACTTAAACCAACACTTTATGTGACTTGTTATTCTTCTGTCGCTTGACATTTAAAATGTACAGTAGAGTCTTGCTATTCCGAAAATCCGCCTATTCTGAACAGAGTTCAGAAAAAATACGGATTTTTAAAAAAAAAAACAGGAGAAACACAAAGACTTTTGTAAAAAAACGTACAGTTATTGTTATACAAAGAAGTTAAATAGACATACATAGAGCCTAAGCTTGATGAAAACGCCTGAAAGCTAGTTACTTACAGTGCACATCGGCTCAATTTATACAATTCTGTAGAATCATTTTTAATCACTGCTAAACACAAAAATAACTAATTTACACAAACTTTAAGAAGCAAAGTCGGTGATTTTTTTTCTGACGAAGAGCACTGAATTGACTTGATACTACAATGTTCCGCCAACGCCGCATGAACCTAACATCATTTGGTATTGATGAAGCGTGTTGTTCGACGTAGCGTAAGTGTATTTTTACACCATCCGTTTTTTCCCTTCCGTTGCCTTGTGTTCTGGTTAACGGACATTGTCAACACATTAATCTCAATGGGTCTGTTGAAATTGTCCGGTTTTGTTTCTTTCACGTTTTCCATCCGTTTTGCGGGAAGGAAGCTACCGCAAATGACCACCTGCCGGTTGCGTTCATCAGTTTTACTCTTCCGCTATCTTGAAGGCATTTTATTTTTTTTCTCAATATTTTTTCAAGACGATGCGGTACTAACTGACAGACTGCGGGATGACAAAACGCACAGTTTGAACAACCTAGCCTTTCCCTTCCGTTTTTAGAAAAAAACGGAATCATAACGCAACGGATTGTGTAAACCTACACTAAGGTGAGGTCAAGAAAGCGGATTGTCCGCGTCTTTGTGTGATACGAATTCAGTTTGAGCGTTCACAAACAGATTTACACAGTATAGAGCTGACACTAACAAATGCTCCCCCACATAATTCACGCCTTAACAAGTCAACAGGTTGATATTATTCATGAAATCCGCTTATTCAGAATTCCCACTAATCCGAACAGTGTTCGGTCCCAATTAGTTCGGAATAGCGGGTCTCTACTGTATTAGCAGTAAAAACTCTTTGTTAAGGAAAAAAATATCCTATCTTACTTGATTTGGTTTTTATTGGCTCCCCAAACAGGGCAGTTCTTTCTGCCGCACCCTGTAGAATAAATCTTTGCGTACATGCAGTTGCCACCAAACTTCGGTATCGTATCTTAGCAACGTATTATTCAACATTTACTGAAACCACATCAGGTGCTGTCGTGAAAGTATTGCATACTGTTAGCCACAACTGGTGTTATAATGGATCGGAGCAGGGTGGTTGGGGGTACATGTGCAGTCGGGCCAGAGTTTTAGCAAGAATGAAAGGAACTTTTTTATGTAGTTTTATAAAGCTCATTTTTGGCTCACTTTAACAGTAAATGAAGCTGAGGTTTAACAAACAGCTGATGTATATTTACATCATCCGTCTTTCTCTTTCACTTCCTCTAGCACTTTCATTGTAATTTAAGATAATTAATTTAGCTTCATGTTGTTTAGTTATTGTAAATGTATCCGTATGATCTTTTATTCATATTCTTTTAGATCACTTAGAATGTAATTATAAAAATTATATTTAATGCCATTGAAAATATACTTAATTCAGATGTTCAAGAAGTTTACGCATACAGGTTACTAGAAAGTTAATCATGTAGTGTTTTCTACATTCTGTGTTTTTTTTTTAGTAATATTAATCTAGTTTTTCTAATTTAAACAAACAATTAATTTTTTGCGTTCATAAATCAATGGTGCAAAGGTGCTTGGTAGAAAGTACGCTATCTTGTTTGGTTTTAGTACGCTTAGGTGATGGTAGGAAAGAGTGGGTGAAGGGTGGGTAATGAAATCAATGCCTCACAAGGTGTATGATCTAAACCATTGGAGATGGTATGGTAACCATACTTCCAAATTTCCTTGGACATGACCGGATTTTAATCTTTTGGGGGCCTATCGCGTATATATGTTTTAGAACTTTAAAGTTTCAGTACTATCATCGCTTTAACGCAACTGATATAATTCTTTTATTGACATGTGCTCCAATCTATTGGCTTTAAAATGAACTATTTGCACGATTAATAGGAGGGTGCCAACAGCGGAAAATATCGATATGTGGATAAATATTAATATAAAATATAAAATTTAAGAGAAATTTTGCTGCGGTGAAAGCGAGTGTTCTAGTGATATTTGGACTGACAATAAGTTCAAATCCATTATCCAATTGAGTGGTTTCTCGGTGCTTTGTTATTTATTACACAAAAATTAAATTTTATAATGGCCAAAAACTATAACAAAAACTTTTTTGGCTTGTAAAAATGTTGTTGGTGAATGCAAAAACAATGTGATAAAGTGATTTATTTAAATGTTTATAATAAAAATTGTTTTTTTAATGTGATTACAAAAAAAAAACAAAATGAAAAGATGGAACACTTTTTCGAGACTTCGGTTCGTGTTTTTTTTTTTTAAATAACTTCAAAATCGGGTTTCTTGTAGCCAAAAACATATAAAACGTGACCCCGACGCACTACGGCATTTTGATACGGTTTTCCCATACCCAAAAACATATAAAACCAACGTACACTGTATTTTCAAAATATTGACTCCAAAAACTTGAACCCGACGCGCTACGACTCTTTAACTGTGAAAATCTATTTTCTCGTACCCAAAAACATATAAAACGATACCCCACACTGTGTATTAAAAATTTTGTCTCAAAATTTTGACCCAAAAACGTGACCCCGACGCAGTACGACTCACGCCAGAAGTTCAAAAGCTTTTTGACTCTCTGCAGTAAAATTACGAAGATTTTGGCACCACCAGAAGTTTTCTACGACGTCTGTGAGTGCAAATATATCATGTTAACAGAAAGACATACACAAAAGTATCGCATGATTTCAATACTTAGGCATTTTAATGCGAGCTGAAGTAATATAAAATTTAAATTAAGAAAACCATTAGATTCCTGTAGATTGTGAAGTGATAAATAATACAGAGAATGACTATACAAAGGTGATTGACATAAATAAAGCTTAAAAAAATAACCTAGTCTGAGCATGAATAGGGATTTGCAGTATGTTAGTCCTGAAATGGTTAAGGGTGAGTAATTCATCTGGGCGATTGTTTAATAATGTCACTCTTTTAGTCTTGTTGAGCCACAAAACTTGGCAAAGCATAAAAAATATTTAGGAACTTGTTCTTAGACTTTCTCCGAGTTCACTTTGGCAACACAAAGACCTCATGTTAAGGGTCTGCTCCAGTAAACGAGAAAGCGACAGGAAACGCACTTCCGGTATCACTGTATCCCTATCTAACCAGTGCAATTTCTTGCATCTGAACGCTTTGACATTGCCTCATTTCATACCATTTTATAAGTCTATCTTTTGTAATTGAGTGTTGAAAAAAAAAACTGAATATTCTTTATAAAATTTCGGATCCTACTTGCAAATTATTTTTCATTATTAATTTTGTATTGTGTTAGGAAAAAAATTCAAACTTTGTACTTACTAAATGTCAGTTACTTGACAAATGAAAGAAATTTAAAAAAATGTAAATTGCAAGAAGGATGCGTATTGTGACTGTGCTTAAAATGAGACCTTGCAAACAATTTTATGATAAAAAGTAAACGAAATAAATGGTATGAAATTTAACATTGCTCTTATGGGATAAAAATCCATGTTATTTTTACTGGAGCAGACCCTTAAGCCGGTTCTACACGATGCTACGAACGCTCGCTCCAACGTTGAACCGAACGTTTGAGACAACTATGTTTGACAGATGGTGCAGCGAATGTTCCTGCTACACGGTGAAGTGAATCTTTGATCCAATAATTTAGAAAACAGTTTGGGAAAAATGTTTGTCCAGTTGCAAAAATGAACGAGAATGACAGTCTATAATAATATATCTTTTAGTTACACATATTTATCGAGTTATAAATCCAAACATATATTTAGGTAGGCCTAGATATTATTTGTTTTTAAATAGTAGGTAATTTTAAATTATATTTTTGAAATGTATAGTATCTAATTAACCTCTGTGTGTATCTAATTAATCTGTGATTTTTCATGTGAATTTACTAGTATGCAATATAAATTATAGGCCGCTTAGGCTACCTGAGAAAATGTAAATTAATAATGTTACGTTATACTAATTATACTGATTAAAAACTAAACAGAAAGATAAACCTAAACAAGACTTTGGCGGCAATAGAGAGTATTACGAATGGGCTATTCGCTATTTATTACGGAGGCGCTACTCGCT
>JAGFPH010001943.1:148979-163538 GCA_018207615.1 Philaenus spumarius
GTGAGTTATGTTAAGTTTGATAGTTTTCTCGCACGTGCGTTGCATACATGTCAAGGTTGTGCGCATGGCGGCCATCTCGCACACATAAAACAGTGATTTACCAAGTCCGACCTGTTACGGACACAACTTGCGAATACACGTAAAGTCGTTGTTGTGAGTTATGTTAAGTTTGATAGTTTTCTCGCGCGTGCGTTGCATACTTGTTGAGGTTAAGACAAGACGTGAAACTAGATATAATAAGTTATTTAAATAAAATAGGAAAGGTTTTCTATAGCCTCGTTTAGTGTATGTGATGATTGTCAGCGTGTGTGAAAGTTGTATTTTAATCGATTTGAAAAATGTAACTGCATTTTCTTTATTTATCAAATTTTTTAAATAGTTTCAATTACCTGCTAAATAAATACCTTAAGGAGAAAATATCATGCACGATTTGAAGTTAACAAGCTGTCGGGATTGTTGGTAACTTAACCCTCCGAGTGTCTGTTGTAAAACCTAAAATGTCGCACTGTTTTAAAACCTAAAAAATCTGTTTTAGGCCTAGACACATTTTTGATGCACGAAATTATTAATAAAAACATATAGAATATTGTGCAATAAATAACAGTTGCATAGCATTGTTTTAATTTCTGAATATACTCACCCAAAGTTATAAAATGTTCCAAAATATTTCTTTTTCAAATTTGACCATTATCGGAAATCCTACTTACACTTATGTTATTAAAAAAACCATAATAACGTAGCCATTTTGTTCTAAATTTCATGTAGTTTCAGAGAATATTCACTTATATAATAGGCAATATATAAACACACACAAAGTTTGAGAATTAAAACTATGTACACTGGGTGCTGACCACAGAACTAGGGACATAATTAATTGATGCATCAAATTACTCAGAAAATTGTAGAGAATATTGTAAAATAAGTAAAAGTTACATTACCTTTGCTGGAATTTCTAAAATGTCTCTCCCAAACTAAGAGTATGTTTCAAAATTTTTCTTTTTACTTTCTCCACCCTATATGTAGTATATGGAGAAAGTATTGTTTTCGTCCAAATTTTTGAATTTGAATTTTTAGTGGAATTATCTGTTTTGGTGCTCTCTGAACCCCAAAAAATTGTTTAGTGGAATTATCTGTGTTGGTGCTCCCTGAACCCAAAAATATTTTTAGTGGAATTATTTGTTTGGGTGCTCCTTGAACCCAAAAAAGTGTTTTTTTGGTGATGTCTGTCCGTGTGTCTGTAAGGATGTGTACAGAGCTGGAGACCATACCAAGTGTTTTTTTGGTGATGTCTGTACGGTCCGATTTTGATGAAATTTGGTATGTAGGTGTAGTACTAGAATATCTCCAGGCTTTTTTTTTCATTTTTCCAAATTTTTGATTTTTAAGGGGTTTTACCTCCCAAAAATGGTCAAAAAATAAACATTTCTCAAAAACGTCTGTAACGATTTTGATAAAATTTGGCTTATTTGTAGCACTTAATGTACCCTACCATATGGAAAAACCGCATCTTTCTAAAAATTCTCGTTTAGGTAATAATAATAATAACTGATTTTTGGGGTTTTTTTTACCAAAAAGGGGTTTGTTTTTTAAAATTCTTCAAAACCTTTTTTCGTGCATCTATACAGGCCTAATTGACACGTTTGGTGCAAATTTGTTTGAAATCGATCGAATAGTTTTAATAATAATAATAATATTTATTAGTTAATATTTTGAATGAAACTAATATGAAACTTAATATGATTGTGTATTACATACATCTAATATTTTCTATGGTATGTCCTACTTTTGCAATTCTAAATAACCACCTCCTATGCTACTCTTGGGAAGGTATAAAGTTTCAACTGGGAGAAAGTATGTGGCAGTTATCTGGTACCGTTTATTGAATATTTACTACTAGGCCTATCACAAATCTATGTTATAAACAATCCAAATTCATCATTTCGTTCAAAGTTGTATGTAGTTTTAGAAAATATTTATTTACATCTGTAAATATACACACACACACACACACACACAAAGTTAGAGCACTAAAACAAAAACAACGTCCACTCAGGTTAGCCCAAACACTGAACAGCTGAATAGTTCTAGAGTGATTATTTATCAATCTGTTGCCGAGATTACTAAAACTATACACCAAAAGATTCATTTTAATGTCTCCAATTGCAAATAGTTTAACAACTAAATATAGTATATTAATATTATGATATATAAATACCTTGTTTCCGTCTTGCAAGGTAGTATAGTAAATACTTTTTTTGGGTAGTATAGTACTACGCGCGTTTCAGGAAAATTATTTACTCACATGTGAGCACGTCATAAGGAAACACACACAATTCAAACACGAATTATTGCACTTAAGAAAATACATTTTTCTAAAACAAAAAACAAAGTTTAAAAACAGTTGGCTTTAGGCCATGTTGACGGTGCACAGGTCACTGGTCGACTGAAAGATTACATCCGTTATCTCCACTGTCAATACTATTTATAGGCCTATAGGTAGAAATTGCGGTATTATACAGCCTATTAGATTTAAAATATAATTGTTCATTGAGGACTAGGCTACTCTGGTGCAAATTAGCTTGGTAAATTTCAAACTCTTCCAATGCATTCATTAGTCGACCCTTTGGTATAACATCATTGTGCAAACAACTCTTGTTGAAACGTATATTAAGTATGATCTTTTTTATCTTTATTTTAACATTTATATATATATATATATATAGACTAAATTTGTCTGACTAGCTTCAAGATTCATTTTAATGTCTCCAGTTGCAATAGTATATTTAGTATATTTATAATATTATTATATATATATTTACCTTGTTTCCGTCTTGACAAAGACTAAACCAAAGACTACGCGCTAAACCAAAAGATTTACCGTTTTCTGCAGAATCGATCGATACCACATACTAAGCGTTTAGCGAAAGACGGGCTCGAATAGCTGTTAATCTATGACGTAGTGCACAGTCGTTACTGCAGCGACTACTAACACGCATCTTACTATCAAATTGTCGCTACAGCGACGACCGACACTCGGAGGGTTGAAGGTTTGCTTTCTCAATGCTGGAATTTGTATTTCATTACATTATTCAATCTAAGTTAAACAACAACAATTGAAAGTGTCAAGACAATTAGTTTTTACGTGCGTTAAGCACATTGTCTTTTACTTGACACTGGCTAAAAATCAAACTCATTTCATTACAATGAGGTATGTACCTATTTGATACTGTCTTATGGTCTATTACTCACCTTTACATTATAGTTTACGCAGCAGTCTATCAATTCCTTCGATAGAGATCGTCATAAAAATATACAAACACTTGAAACAGAACACAAAACAATAACATTTTTACGGACGAACATAGTTTATTTTTCGACACTGTACTTTACAAGTCTAGACTGTGGGGATAACAATGTCTTCGCTCCTTTCTTCCATTGTGGTAGGCCTATTACGATGTTTATATTTAGTTGGCTATCATTAATGCAGTATCGTAAATTAAATTCGGCGCGAAAGAGAGCTTGTCGTTGAGGATGTTGTTAGGATCTGTTTTCCTGCTTTTATAAATCTCAAACTCTTCCACCGAATACATACATCGACTTTTTTATATAATTGCAATACCTACAAGTCAGAGTGGATGTCTGAATGAATACTTATGTTTTTTTTTTATTAAAGTGTTCAGCGAAGGTAGAGTTTATGGACAAGGTTCTATTGGCAAGTGTTCTTAAGAGCGGGCCATATGTTTGATATAAAAATTGGAGCACTCGCTGCTTGTGAGTGTATATGCCTGTCTTTTTGTTCTTCTTTTTGACTGGCTTACTCAGTAAGGGTGATAATTCATTAGAAGTACTGTAAGAAACAGTGATGTTATCTTTAGTTCATTTTCTTTAGCGCCGACCCGTTTTCTGTGGATACGTAACTCTGTTTTTATTAATGGTTTTCTTATTTTTATGTTTATCAATAATTTAAGTATTGTACCCATTGAGACTGCAATATATTTGACGGTGTCCACTTCTTGTTTGTCCAAAGGGAGTGAAATTAAGCTGTGAACAGAACTATTGTAAGCTGCCACTTTTACATTGTAAGGGTGGTGAGAAGAAGCATATATTGTTTTGTTTGCTGTAGTAAGTTTCTACTCAGTCTGATTAGAGACATAAATTTGTCACGTTATCACCTTACAGCGTCTAGGCGCCTAATAGTTGGCTCTCATTTTAGTTGGTCCTCTTTATTATTAACTAAGGGGGACCCCTGCGTGCTCTGCACGCCAACCCCGTTGGATCCTTCTATACACATTATCATGTTATGTTTTCTTTATAATAAAGGATTAATAATAACCCCAAAGCTAAATAATAAGGTAAATAATGTTAAATGTTCAAATCAAATTATTTCGTATATTTTATAACAGAAGTTATAATAGAGGTTAAAAGAACCGGTAAGGTTCAAGTCTACACTTTAATAAGAACCTATCTTAAAAGTTAGAAATACAAAAATAATTGCTCCAAAGTTTGAAATCAGCTGTTAATGGAAACATTAGAGGAATAGCTGTTTTATCTGTTATTTTATTCAATCGGTTGCTATGGTAATAATAAGTCCTTCGATGATCCTCCATTTTGCTTCACCTTTTAACGAGATTGTGTCCATGTTTCATAGGGTCACTTCTATCTTTTGTGCTGGACTCTTATTTGCTTCCCACATCCAAATAAAGTAAAGACAGATAGAGAATAGAACATCTTTTTTGTTGCAGCAAGCATTTTCTTTTAGGAGGTTATGTTTGAAACCAGTAAAAGCTTGTATTAAGCCATTTCGCTTGATCTTTTATTAATTCAGTGTCCGTCTTCTTTCCACCTCATCTAGCTCTGGCTTTTTGTTTTGGATTATTTAACCCTTTCACTGCTTTATTGGAACACTAGTGAGCTGAATTAGGACTGAACCCGGCACAGGACAACGCAGTATTTTCCATAGGTTAATATTAGTTGAACAGAACATGGAAATTAAACTTATGGGCTGGTAAATATAACTTAATTAATTTGTTCAGTTGACCAACATTCATTCAAGCTTAATTTTTTATTCTGGAAATTAACACAGTTACTGGTCAAAGCAAATAAATTTCATTAGCATTTGTGTCAATCCATATTCGAAGCCTAGATGAAACTGTTGGATTTATTGAACCTTTTCAGGACTAACATACTCTAAATCATGCTCAGATTAGGTTGTTTCAAGCATGGGACAATGCGTCTGGCTTTGTACTCCTATTGCTAGCGAGAGGTTTGTTTTACTCGTAATTTAGTGAAACAAAGTGAAATATGTTTATAAAATAAGATTATTTTAACATTTACAAGAATACAGTTCAATACTACGATTAATTCTCTACAATTTGTTATAATAAAATTTAATTTTTGGATAAAGCATATATTCCCAATTCATTTTTCAAAATAGGCTTCGACAAAACCTAGCAAGCGCTGTCTGGTAACATGATTTTATTCTCTCTATTTTCTACTGTTAGCTACCTCCTATCGATAGTGGAAATAGTTCATTTTAAAGCTAATAGATTGTAGCACATGCCGGTAAAAGAATTATATTATATGGTAGTACTCAAACGTTAAATTTCTAATACGTGTATACGCGACCTTAGTCTGTGCGGATAGTTTACTCCGGTCGCGTAAACGAGAAGCCAATCCCGTAAAGCTTAAGACACAGTTTATTTTTAGCGAATGCACTGAATTATATCAATATACACGCGTCAGGATTCAGACACTACTTTGTAGCAATGTGTTCGTAATTTTTACTATAAAGTAAGATAGAATTCTATCATATCTCATTACTACCAAAGATTTTTAGTGTTATTTTCTTAATGCATAGAACAATTAGGTTTAGAGAGCTTGGAAGGAGACTTTTTTACAGTAGGATTTTTATGTTGTAAACGTTTAATCGAATGCTTTTGTAAATATTTATTAATGTGTAGAAGTTAATTTAAACACATTTTTTATTAATTAGGTTTCGGTGGCATTTTAATTGTGACGGTAAAACTACAAATTGAAACTTATATACAGTTTTTAAAAAGAAATTGAGTACAGAAGAACCTCTCGTAACCGGCCTATCCCAAGGAACAACATAGTCATAGTTAAATATATTAACTGGCCGAAGTCTCAAACATTGATTGTTTGACGGACATTTCCTAGAAAATAAAGCGGGGTGACGCAACGTTATGTGTGCGGCAGGGGAATAGGGAAGTGTTGTGGCAGGGGAACAGGGGCCTAAAAAAGAAAGAAAGGATGCCGCTTTGTGAATTGATTCAAAGAAAAAATACAGTTGCAGCAACTGTATTTTTTCTTAGAATCAATTAACAAAGCGGCATCCTTTGTTTCTCTTTCTTCGTCTGTTGCTTTGTCGGAACCTTTACTGAATTTCGTGAGAACAAAAGTTCTTGTATATATAAATTAGTACATGTAAATTAAGTTTTCAAAGTTTATGTAAGTTAAAATGTTTAATTTGTTGGTGTTTGTTTGCTTATGTATGTACAGTACATACAATAAAATGAGTTGCAATAACGTCTTATTTGCTTGGTTGTTTATGTGAATATGTATTGTAGGTTATTTTTGAACAAACATCTGTAACATCCGGGAACCTCGGATCAACCGGCCAGGGTCTCGGTCCCGAACAGACCGGTTAAAAGGGGTTCCACTGTAACTGGTTTTTTTTTAAATTTCTTAACTATCTATATTAATATCAATGTGTGTGTTAGCTAAAGCCCTGGTAATCTTTAGTCTCCCCACTTTGAACAAAACCAAGGCTTCAGAATAAAAATACTGAGAAAACAGCTGATTTGCGGTGGTAAAGGTTTGTGTATTTGGGAGTACAGTAGAACCTCGATAATTCGAGTCGCAGTAGTTCGAGGGTCCGGGTATTTCAAGCTGTGTTTGCAAAATAAAAAAAATAACTTTTTTGACTATTTTAAAGCTTTTAAAACATTGATTGTAGGGCGACTTCAAAATTACTTTGTTACCGCCGCCCCATTGTAGGTTTAAAATGCCAACTAGTCTATTGAAAGTGACAAGGGATCGAAGTGGCGGGCTTGGCGACACACCACCTCTCGCAGGTAGGTAATGAATCAACATTGAGTCTCGTTGATGCCGCTTATATCTCGTGTCAGCTCAGTCATGTATCCCATACTTGACTGACTCCCCCTCTTGTCATTCTAAAAATAGATAAATTTCAATGGTAAACTGTCAGTTCCCACGGAAGTACGCGACGCCTATCGGTGTTGTGTAGCATTGTCGATTAGTGAGTGCATTCTTTACTGTTTCTCTTAAACTATTGATTTTAGTTTTTATAGTGTTTTTTTGTAACGATGAGCGGAAAAGCTAAAAGAAAGTTTGTCAATTAAAATTAAATTAGAGACCTTGAGAAGACTAGACAATGGTGCAAACTGGAAGAAATTTGCATCTGAGTACGTTGTCGGTGAAGTAACTGTAGGGGAATGGCGCCGTAATCAGGATGAAATCGAAACATTTTCTACTACTAAACGTTCTAATATTTCGACTAATTAAAACATTAAAAATTATGTTTTCTTTTTTTTTTCCCATTTCTCTGCGTATTCCGAGTTTTTTATAGTTCGAGGTACAATTAGCCTCAATTAGCTCGAATTATCAAGTTTCTACTGTATGTGTTTTGCAGTGTAGTGTTAAAGCTAGCCCTAAAAACAAGGCAGTTAGTTTTCAACAAAAATTCGTGCTCGTAAGCAAACCAGTTTGCTACATTTTGCAGTACAAGTTTTACAATAGTTGTCAGCTTTGGTTGACTTAAACATTTTCTCTGGCAATAATCTTTTCAAAAATTCCGTCACTGTCTGAATCCCACATTGAGATGGCCCCCACGTACTAAATCTAGGAGGTACACTTAATCAAGAAATTGTTCTTCAGTGTTGAGAAATCTTGAGTAGGTGAAATGAATGTCCTTATAAAAGCAATCTTTGTTAAATCCCACAACCTTAAGCCTAAGAACATAGATAAATCTGATAAGTAAATATGTACAATACTGATTAAAAATAGTCTTTTACTATTGTGTTATAAAAACTGTACATATTACTGAGAAATGTAAATAAATACAATTGTTAAGTGTAATGATTAAAATGTTAGATGTACGCGTACCAAAATATAGTTTTAGTATTTTCTCATCATGGAAAGTAGTGTTAGTGACTGATTTTTTATTTGTATTTACTCTCTTTTTTAATTTAGGGTAAAACTTGTTAGACCTAGTAAGCAAACCTAAAATGTAGTCTCTAGCTAAGCATGTTTTTAAATCAAACCTTGGTAATTGAAAATACTAAATAGGTCATATATGTTAGATCAGTGTACTTGGGACATTCTGAAAGTTCATTTGGTACAGTCCGTTACTTAATAACGTATTCAAGCCGCATACAAAATTTAAAAAGTTGCAAACCAAATATTGTAATGGCGATGGTTCTTCTCAACTCTTGTTTTGATAGGCTAAATTTAATTTTGTAAAGATATTGTTTACATCACTCTATAAAATCGTGTTTTTTATTGTCTCTATTGTCCACAATGTAGTAGTTATTGAATTTTAAATCGGTCTACGTTTTTTTACGTATCAATTTCTTGAACTAGGAAAAAACATATGCCTTACGTTTTCAGTTATTACCGATTAGAAATATTATTAAGTAATGTACCAATCGATTTTAACCTCCTACATAATATAGTTTAGAAACACTTTTTTTTGCATTTTAATATGTAAAGGTTATTTTTTGCAAATTTGGTAAAACTTACTACTTCCGACCTCAAATGATTATTTTACTAAAAGTAAATTTTTTATATTTTTTGTAAAGAACTATTTTTGGTATATTTGGGATTTATAATAATTTTGCTGTTATTTTTTTTTTCAAAAACCCAAATTTTTAAATCTTCTAATGTACAGTAGAGCGTCGATAATCCGAGCGTCAATAATCCGAAACGTCAAAAATCCGAACGCGTTCTGAGGCAGCCCATGCAAAAATTTTGTTTTCGTTTTCGCAAATTCCAATTATTGCATCGTTAAAAATTTCACAAAAATCTTCTTCGCAGTTTGACATTATTATCTCTTTTAAAACAATTCTTAATTCCTGCTCTCACATGCCCTCACAACAGAGTGGCTGTAAGTATTTTCACTGTCACGCTAAAAAGCTGCTTTAGCGCTAGCAGTATACATACAGAAAGTTCATTCATTTCTCTTTGTGCAATCATTATAACAGTGTGTCGTACATACAGTAATGTAGTATACAGTATTTTTTTTTATTTTTTGTAAGTGTAATCATGTTGACCCTACTGTGTACGTGCAGGTTCTTCTAAATCATAATATGTAAGTAGTCTTACATACTGTATTGTAATTACATTACTGCTTGTACTGTTTAACCACTTTAATCGATTAAAGGACGTATGTTTTAGCCTAAATGGCCTTTTCTTGATTATTTTCAAAAATTCGAACAAATTGATAATCCGAACCCCCCTCGGTCCCAATTAGTTCGGATTTTTGACGCTCTACTGTAGTTTTTTCCCCATTTATAAGGCAAACACTTTTTCTGTTAAAGTGTAAGAAAATTCAACTGTACAACAATGTTCTCTGTACTTTAAAGTGTGTACTTCACTCGAATGGAATACATTCTGTAGAGTTTTAAACACTAGCGTACACGAGTAGTACAGAAGTGCCTGCAGGAAAATGTGGTAGATTTTTAGAATGTGGTAGAATCTAAGAGTGCTGTAGATTTTTGTGTGCGCAAATTGTTGTTTTGCTGAAAGGTTTTTTTATAGGTGATTCCATCGAATGGAAAATGGCCGTTAAAAATTCAGATTATTTTGTTTTACTGTATTTGACGGTTATACAGCCAAGGGGATAGTGTACCTCTGGCTGTAAAAGTTAAGGTCCATGGTTCGGATACTGAAGACGACTAAGAATAATTGTCTAGTTGGACAATTAGGTCACTTGGAATGGTCATTTTCCTCCTTTTTTATGTGATTTTCAAAATCATAGTCCTCAAAATTACCAATTTTAACAAGATGTCCAATTATTTGTTTAGCAAAAGACTGATTTAAAGTGTTTTTGAAGTAAAACTTAATTTTAGAAATGTTTTCCGTCAGCATTCGCCCAAACTACAAGGGTCGTTCAGTAAGTCCTTAGAAAAAGATACGAAAACAAAGTATTTTGGGCAACTTTTTTATTACTTTTTCCACCCTATAGGTGGTATATGGAGAAAGTATTGTTTTCGTTCAAATTTGAATTTGTAGTGGAATTATCTGTTTTGGTGCTCCCTGAACCCCCAAAAAGTGTTTAGTGGAATTATCTGTGTTGGTGCTCCCTGAACCCAAAAATATTTTTAGTGGAATTATTTGTTTTGGTGCTCCCTTCTTTTATTTTTAGATATATTTATTTCATTTCAAATTATACATTAAAACTAGTCTTACAGACTAACCATCAATTTGCCTCTAAATTGTATCTTATATCCTATAAGTCACCCACCAGTGACCTAAAGTTATTGTATCACACAATGTTCACCAACAACCAAACACTTAGACCAACTCAAAAGGTTTTGTTCTCTTCAGTCTTCTGATTAAATCGCAGTTGTCAAGGAGTTGTACTGCCTCCTCATTTACATGATGTTTCAAACGAGATTCGTGTTTCGCAGCAAACCTTTTTATTTCAGTAAAAACATCTGGAATTCCAAGATCCCCATGTAAATCGATATTTCGAATGTACCATGGAGCGTTGACCATGTTCCGTAATACTCTATTTTGAAAAGTTTGGATCTTTTTAATGTGGTATTTTTTGGCACAACCCCAGAGTTGTATACCGTAAACCCAGACAGGTTTCAAAATCTGATTATAAATTAATATTTCATTTTGTATTGACAATTTAGACTTACGTCCCAAAAGCCAATACAGCTGACTGTATTTGAGTTTTAGTTCAGTTATTTTCTTTTTAACGTGTTCATTCCAATTTAACTTGGTATCCAATGTCATACCCAGGTACCTTGCTGTATTTTCACATGGAATTTCAACTCCATTCAGTTTTACTACACAATGATTCTTTATATTTTGGTGATGTCTGTTAGGATGTGTAGAGAGCTGGAGACCATACCAACGGTCCGATTTTGATGAAATTTGGTATGTACGTGTAGTTCTGGAATATTTCCAGGTGTTTTTTTATTTCAAATTTTGGATTTTTAAGGGGTTTTACCCCCAAAAATGGCCAAAAAGCGAGAAAATAAAAATTTCTCAAAAACGGCTCTAACGATTTTGATAAAATTTGGCTTATTTGTAGCCCTTAATGTGTACCCTACCATATGCAAAAACCGCATCTTTATAAAAATTCTCGTTTAGGTAATAATAATAACTGATTTTTAGGGGTTTTGGCCAAAAAGGGGGTTGTTTTCAAAAATTTTCAAAACCTTTTTTCGTGCATCTATACAGGCCTAATTGACATGTTTTTAATGTAATAATATAATATTGATGTGTGTTACATGCATCTTATATTTTCCATGGTAACATTTTCCTACTTTTGCAATTCTAAATAACCACCTCCTATGCTACTTTTTTTGAAGGTATAAAGTTTCAACTGGGAGAATGTGGCAGTTATCTGGTACCGTTTATATTTTTCAACATAATCTCCTTTTAACTCTATACACTTTTCTAGGTGTTTTTCCAACTTTCTTAAAATAAGCATCTGTTTGGGATGCTTCGTACGTCCCGAACCATTATCCGCCGAGCAATTTTTTCAAATTTAGAAATAAGAAACAACACTGGGGGCCGAATGTGGTGGATGTTGTAACGCTTCGAACTTCAATTCCACGATTTTAGCCATTGAAACTGCACATTGAGGACTGTCTTGATGAAAGAGGACTTTTTTTCTTTTTCAAATGATGTCGTTTAGTTTTGATTTCTTCATTCAACCGATGCAATAACGATGCATAATAATCTCCAGTTATTGTTTTTCTTTTTACCAAGTAATTGATGTAAATAATAAATTCCTCTTGCATTCCAAAAAACTGTGGCCATTCCAGTCGTCTTGGCCTTCTTCGGAGACCGTTCGCCTTTAAAAACCCACTGTTTCTTCTGTTCCTTTATCTCTCCCATGTAGTAGTGAGTCCATGTTGTGTCCACAGTTACGTATCGACGAAAAAATTCATCCGGATTGCCACGAAAAGCACCAAATTGGCCTCAGAACCAACCACACGATTGCGTTTATTCTCCTCTGTGAGCAGTTGTGGCACCCATCTTGCTGAAACCAGTTTTTCGTGTGAAATTTAAAACAGTACCTTATGATATCCCTTTGGCCTCAACTGTCTCACTCACTTTAAATCGTCGTTTGCTTAACACCATATCGTTGATTTTATCGATAACAACAAGTGTAGTCACCTCTACTGGATGTCGTGAATGATGTTCATCTTTTGTTGATGTACGGCCACGTTTAATTAAATTCATTTACCCAATTATAAACAGTGGCAAACGCAGGGGCAGATGTGCCATGAACTTCACCCAATTCGGCTTTGATTAATTTCGTTGTTAAGCCTTCCAAATATAAATGTTTTATCATCGCTCGAAACTCACTTTTTTCTATTTTTTTTTAATAAACAAAAGTTCTCTGCTCCAATTGACGACAACAATGAAATCCATATTCTATAAAGCTAAAAATTCAACAGCTGTCTACTGAGTGCTTCCGAAAAACAAACAATTTCCAGTTATCCGCGGGCAATCTCGTGTATTTTCTAAGGACTTATCGAACGACCCTCGTACATCTGATAACAAATGTGTAAATTTCGTAAATTTTAACTCTGAAACTATTCCACTGAATAAATATAAATCTAATCCTATTAACATCATATATGTAAACCAACTTTACCAAAATATACGTTATCGTTGGTATTTTTATTTTATTTCATACGTAGAAGTTATTTTCAACGTAGCAATAATTTATTTTGATATTTTTGTAATAAATTAGGCAATACTAAATGTATTATATTTATATTGTGTTTGTCTTACAACTGTACTGTATTTAGTACTTAGTCTCTTAATTATGGAATAAGCTAAATTAGAGATTGTTTAGAAAATGAAAACTAATTGCTGTTATTATTTTAAATATTTTCTCTGCATTGTGCAATATTCAAGGGTCGTTCAATCTGTAAGGTTATTTCTTACAGCCACCATATTGGAATTGGTAGTATCGATTAACTGAAAAACAACCCAATAATTAATCAAACATTTGTATTAATATAATATAATGTATCTTGTAGGAGAACAAAAAGTGTATTTTTCTCATAATAGGGAAATGCCCTTCATCTGCTGCAACACATGTTCCAATTAATTTCTTCTTGTTAGGTGTTACTTTTCAGAAGGTCATTGGAATATTTTATCTTTGAAATTGTGTTTAAGTCGGTTGATTATCTGAGGGTTGTTCTTATAGAAGTTACCCTTCAGATGTCGCCAAAAAGAAAAGTGTGCGGTTGTGGGACCCCCATCGGGAACAAAGTTCATCACGCCTTTTCTTCGAATCCTAAGATAATTTAATGTGGATATTTTTATTATAGATATTTATAAATTTTCGTGATTTGATGAAAAAGCGTTATGTCTCCTCTATGCGGCTTTCTCTCTCTTCCTCTCTGTAATTCGTATATTTTTTTATTTTCTATCATTTTTTCAATTTAAATATTGCAAAGTAAAGAATAAGATCACAGAGTTTCATTTAATATTTTTGGAAGAATATAACTTATTAAAAAAATAGTGAATTATAAATTTGATACAATTTGTTTGCAGTATTATCATCATATTGTACCATAGTAGTTATTGGCTTTTAATTATTGGTCTAACTAGTAAACCCCCGTGAAAAATCACAGGCAGATTAATTAGATACACATCAGAAATACATCTTTAAAAAAAACACTAAAAACAACAGACTTAATCTAGTTCTACCTAAGCTGAAAGAGATTTTTAACTCAGTAATTGTATACAATTATAAGGAGTATAAAACGCTAGGCCTATTTGTTAAAATTTTGTACTTATTTACATTATTATACATCTAAATAACGATAAAAATATTAACTTTTAATTGATTTCTAACTTCATATTGATAGATCATATGATTTAGAAGTTATTAACATTATAATGAAGAAATAATAATGGAATATGTTTATATGTTATACGAAGATGTACGAATGTTTCCGAAGTTAAAGGAATGGGTATCTCTTCTTTAAACTTGTATAAATGAATATGCGACTTTAGCACTGCAAACTGATTTGTAATGATCGCAAATGCGACTTTAGCTCTTGGATGGTTAAAGCCTGTAATTAGTTCTTTAACTCGTACTTTAAGAAAATCGATTTCACAAGATGTATATTGATTAAAGTTGTAAACATAACCCCAAAGTATAATCTACGCTAGGTTTTGTTTTAGCAGATGATGGGTGAAATCAGCTGTTATATTATACAAGAAATAATGATTTAAGGTGTAACATAACCTCAAATTATAATCTATGCCGGGTTTGTTTAAGTAATACAGATGATGGGTGGAATCAGCTGTTAT
>JAGFPH010001943.1:163638-181538 GCA_018207615.1 Philaenus spumarius
CCGGGTTTGTTTAAGTAATACAGATGATGGGTGGAATCAGCTGTTATATTATAAGTTACTCATGTACGTACGTATGGATGTACATTGCAACACTGTCAGACCAAGTGTAAACAGCTTCAGAGTGACTACATCGAGAAGTAAAAATACTCATTGAACGACCTTTGTACTGAATTTATAACTTTTTCTAGGTTAAAACATACTATTGAATAATTTAATCATTGTTTTTTTAAATACAACATCATCTGCAAGGTGTATACTTTTCCGATTGTTTTCATTTCTGATCTCATTTTCTAGTCTAAAAATTCCAAAGTATTGTTATGCCTATTAGAATATGTCTTTATTTCCACAAGTTTAAATCTGAATCCTCTTTCTTAAATTCTGTTTCGATAGTTTGATCAGAAACTATTGAATTGTGTTGTGAATTTATTTTGTTTTTAAAGAAAATTGTATAACACTTTAGTACAACCTGTCATATCCAGCATGTAGAATAGTGGTAATTCATGATTATTGATTGGTTCCTTATTGGACTGGTTAATTTTACTGCATTTAACTTTCTATATTTACAGCTCACGGTCCATTTTTCCTTTATTTTTTACAGGTTATGTCATTTCGCCTCTTTATCAGGCATTATCAAACCTATATTTGTATTGGATTTCTTGCATTTTTTTATGTGCGTCAATTGGGTAAATGAAAACATATACACAACACATTCACAAATAACACAATAATTTACAACACAACACATTGGGACATTCAAATCAATTAAAAAAACTATGCGATTATTGAGTTAAAAACGTAGTACGCAGACTTACATGAGCTACAGTTCGCGTAGTTTTTCAACCTTTAATCTTATTGTATACAGTTAGATTTTTAACCTATTCTAATTATTTGACATATGAGAAAGTTATTAAACATTGACGATAGCATGTCATAATTTTTTTAAAGTTGTAATATCCGCATTAGTACCAATTCAGTCTATGATTTTATCACTGCTATCCGAACCTGAAGGCAGGCCATATATGACAAGTTGTACTGTATACTAATTATCTTATAATTCTTTTTAAATGTTTAATGTAATAAAATTGCAATCGATCGTAACTAATAAAATTTGTTAAGATATAAATAATTGTAAAACTATTGGAATAATATGGTGGTTTAAAATATGGCAATATTATAGAGATTTACCACTGTAAAATTAACTTTCCCTTGTATTATTACAATAATGGGAACTTTTGTCTTAATTTTCTTATGACATCATCTGTGGAAGTTACTTTTACCAATGTAAACTAGCTCTGAGTCTATTTGATAATGTTATAATTTGTGTTTTAATGTTCCTAACTAATATATTTTATTTCTAATTTGTTAATAATATTACTGTGAATGGTACTTAATTGTCTTTTCTTGTGCAAATGTTAAACTGTATGTAAAATATTTTTATAAGAGAAAAAAGATTATTTATATTTTGGTTTCTGAATTTTTTATTTGTATACTCCCGTTCTCTTTATGTGCATTTAGCCTAATTATTTCTTGAAATGGTTGGATCAAAATCAGTTTTTGTTGATATAATATAGGTTGCACACGGCGATCAATAGTAGCATAGTGGCACAGTGGTTACAGTCTGCTACAATTGGAACTTCCATCACAGTCTTGTACGATAAAGTCTTACATTAAGCTAACTTCTGTCCTCAGTCTTTATTAGGCCCTGTGCACAAGAGCTTGAAAGTAATCGGGACGCCGTGGTAGTTTTCAATCCTATCTGTTTGATACCTATCGAGTTTCAGTGCACATGAGGAGGTAGGACGCCGCGTCATTTCAATCAAATTAATTGTTGAAAACTTACATGATTAAAAGAAGCAGATAGAACTGACGCGGCGTCGCATGTGCACTGTCGTATTACCAACAGTGTACTTAGTGAAATGCCGAGATAGATAAAACGCAGATAAGGGGAGAAACCAGCGGTTGCCTGGCCTGGATACCTATCGAGATAGGCAGGGGGTATTCGATAGCTATCGGCATCCCTTGTGCACTGCCCCATTACTCCCAATGTGTTTATGAATATCCGATTGAAAACAATCTCGGCATCCCGATTCTTTTCAAGCTCTTGTGCACGGGGCCTAAACAATGCTTATTTCCTCCTGCTCAGGGTTGTATATAGGTTCTCCTCCAGATTCGAATTTCTTCAAATCAATTATGCTCAACACGAGGAGTGAATTTACTTAATTTGAGAAAAAAATTAGTTCAGTGACAAAGTAGTAAGTGCTTATATTTTTTACGTTATTTTACAGATTAATTGATTCAAATTGTTAAGTGCTAAATATTTTTCTAATAAGTTTTAACCCTCCCAACGCAGTTCCACACCAGGTTCCTCGTCTAGAGAGGTTAAAATTTTCTTATAGGCTACTGGTATTTTAATAAAATTATGGATTATTAACCATTTTATAAAAGTGTATACAGGAATTGATTATGAGTGATGGCAATAAAGTTGATCAGTGGGAGGGGGTGATGTGCGTGCGTCTAGCTTCATGTGAGAAGAGTTTTACAAAACTTGTAAAAAGTTAGGTTTACTACTGCATCCGCCATGAGTCAGGCAAGGCTTTATAGTTTAGCTATCCTTTCCACTAAAAATTCTGTAGCTAAAAATATTGATTTCGATTATATCATATCTAAGTTTTCTGAGCAGAAAGTTCGTAAAAGGATTCAATGTATAACTAATTCGACCACGCAGCTGAGTTGAGCAAATTTGGAAAATTAAGTTTATAGGCCTATGTTTTAAGGTTTCAACTAACAATTTTTTAAATAGATCAATTCACGATGGTGCTGAATAGCTGCAAAATGCTTCGCACGCCATTCCGCATATTGGAAGTATTTTCAATACACAGTGCATTGCGGGCTTCGCACGCCAACCTCCTGTATTGGGAGTATTTTAGATACACAATGCATTGCGTGCTTCGCACTTCATTCCGCACATTGGGAGTATCTTCGATACACAATGCATTGTGTGCTTCGCACGCCAACCCCACAGTAAAATCCACCACATGGCTTTGAACCGGGTACTTTTATTTTATTTTACATTTTGATCGATTTTGGCGAAACCAAGCGAGCTATAAGGTCGTGTAAAAAAACAAAATGTGCAGAATAACATCCTACATTTATATTTGTAGAGGAAACTCTAAAAAATTAATTTTCGTAGGAAAAATCTAAAAAAAATAGTTACTTCCGGTCAAAAAATGTGCTTCCGGTTGTTGGATTTTTTGGCTAACGAACTCGTCCGAGCGACGTAGATGACCACCAACATGTGTACCAAATCAGACTTAAAATGCGGTCGCTAGAGTGTGAACACATATATATATATGATTTTTAATGACGCCCCAAAATGTGTTCTGGGACCATGATCGATGCTCGTTTGCTACTCCTGACCTTGGGTCTTACCATAAGGGCCACTGCAATAGCTCATTTTTCCTATGGAAATTCGCTAATAAGGATGTAGTCTGCGTGATTAAATTATTTTTAACACAACAAAAATATGCTTAAGTTTAACCTTACCATACTAAAAAAATGTCTAATTTTAAAAATACATAGGTGCCTACAATTTAAAAAAAAACAGATTAAAACTCCTGATGGTCGTGTAGCACATCATTGGAAAGGTCTTTCAAAAACAAACATTTTTTGTATTTAAAGTTTGACTTTTATCTTAACCGTTTATCTTTAACCGTTTCAAAATGGCGCCTGGAAAACTTATTTCGCGCACGGGTGGTCTGATTCACAGGGTAGATGAGTCCAAAAGTAATAAAAAAGTTTCATCCACCACCTTCTAGATTGTTGCACAATGGT
This sequence comes from Philaenus spumarius, assembly GCA_018207615.1. Taxonomy (NCBI): domain Eukaryota; kingdom Metazoa; phylum Arthropoda; class Insecta; order Hemiptera; family Aphrophoridae; genus Philaenus; species Philaenus spumarius. Next base: position 167,470 of record JAGFPH010001943.1, read on the forward strand.
GTAGTTAGACATGTGCTGGTCGAATCTGTCAACCACACCCGTGTATTTATTGTACGTGGCTATTGTTTGGGCAAGGCACAGTTTCACGCTGTCCTTTATTATTCGACTTTTGTACAGTGGTCACATCTGCTGGGTAGTGCATACTGGAAATTACAGACACTTTATTTTCCTATGTCCATCCGCTTCACCACACTGCGCAAAGTCAAAATCATACTTTTTGATGTCCTTCATCCCTTTTCATTTCTTCCGGATATTCTACTCTTGTTGGAAGAATTTGTCCCACAAGAAAATGTGTTATCATCAGCAAGGGTTTTGACTAGTTCAACTGAAGTAAAAGTTTAAATTTTTTAATATATTTGAGCCTATCAATGTTGTTATTGACGTGTAAAATCTTTCAATGTAGTTGAGAAAATACATTAAAAAATGTATCTTTCATTTTTGTTAGGTTGAGAAAATAATGCAAAAATTCTCGCTAAATTTGGAGTGGGATTTTGCGAGAGGGGAGGGGGTGACACTAGTCCTGGCAACGCCACTGCTTCAACGTACAGTTTCCTCACTCCGGGAATGTGTTCAAGAGGGGAAGGAAATTAGGGCCCCCTCGCTTTATTTGTTGTGTCCAACATCATCAGTACAACCTCAATAAAAAAAAAATCAACCTCTGTTCTTCACTGTACACCCTAGTTTGTCACTGTAAAGTAAGGGTAAATAAGAGTGATAAACACATTTTCTTAGTGAACAGGACGTGTAAAAATTTGTTGTTTTATTTATAAATATATATACAGGATGTCACAAAAAAACCTTATCGTGCTATAATACAGGATCGGATTCTATGCATTATAATAAATGAAAATATTCAGAAACATTTTTCGAATTCGGGTTAGTTTATTTTAGTTTTTTTTATAACAGTTAAAATAGCAAATCTTTTGCGCATGTGTTAACAATTATGAAGAGAATGCGTTCTTGGAATCAACAAATAAAGAGGGCAGGAAGTATTTCATGAAATACCCTTCCCCTTACATCATCCAATTTATTTTTCCCACAAAATTTTCGTATGTATATTTACTAACTTTCACCAACCTGGCGACTAATAATACAATGTTAAAAGAATACAAAACCTAAACCTTTAAATACAGTATGATTAAAGCAAGATAGTATTATGGTGTCATTGTAGTGGACCTACGTAACAGCCAGGAACGCAAAAAATCAATGTCAAACAGGCACAAAATGTATTCATTACAGGAATTACCTTCCTCCAGACTAAACAAAGGGTCATACAGAAAATTTTTTCTAATAAAAAAAGTTTATTCCACTAATTATCAACAACTTTCTCGCAAAAGTTTTCTTTTCGCCTAAGAATACAAAAATTTCTTGCTTTGAATATTTGTTGTCATCGCTTTTATTTTATAAAAAAACTTGGTAAAATTTTGCCACACAGTTATAACATTTTATAATTTTTGTATGAAACAAAATCTTACTTATTTATATAGATTTTGTCATAGTTTTCTATAAAAGGTGGAATACTTTTTTATATAAAGGTTGTAAGTAAGTAGGTAAAGTTATAAGAATGCCAGACGCTGTCCATTTTCTCAGTTAAATGTTATTTGTGGACCTATTTTTTTGTGGAATTGGTTGTACCGCCAAGGCAGGTTTAAGGAGAAGAGAAGGAATGACAAGCCCATTAGGCCAAGTGCACTCCTAGTTAGCTCGAACTGTACCCATATTTTGTTTATATATAACGACTTCACGCAATGAAAAGTAATTTCAAAAGTTATTTAGATTTTTAGAAAATACACATTGAGATTCAATATTAGATAAAATAGCTCAAGTCCCTAGATGGCAGCATTTTACAGAACTGATCAGAAAATTTGAACTCAATTGAGTTTCATAATTTAACCTAACAGAGCATTCTAATAAAGAAAATTACTTTTTTGTAATAGTACATTTAAAACTCTCCAGATAACAGCACACTACGGTACTGATGCGTAACTTTTGACTACCAATGCCAACATTATTAATTGTTAGCAATAATTTTTCTCAGTGAGGCGGCACACTTATTTTAGGAAACAATAAAATATTTGTCCTGTCTCACTGTTAAAAATCAGTTCAATACTTGATTTTAACTTCTGTCCGTAAGGTGCTGCCATCTGGTACGTAAGAGTTCGAAATTTTATGTTTAAATTTTACAAAATTTAAACTTCCAGTGCTCTCTAGTAGAGAAAACAACAACTACATCGTAATAGTATACTTAAAAATCTCCAGGTAGCAGCACTCTACGAGACTGATACAAACTTTTGACTTCCAATGCCAACATGATCGTAGCATTTTGTTAGTTATGATTTTCCTCAGTGAGGCGGTACACTTATTTTAGGAAACAATAAATTTGTCCCGTCTCGCTGTTAAAAAATCACTGCAAACTTGATTTCATCTCTGTGAACAAACTTTGTATACGCGAGGTGCTGCTACCTGGTACGTTAAAATTCGAAACTATTTATCGTCAATTTTTAATAGTCAAGAAGATGCTGCTATCTACATTAAAATCATTAACTAACTGTTCTATTTTGCCTGTATTTAGGCAAACACTGCAGACAAACTGTTGATTTATTGGCCCGTAAGGTGCTGCCTCCTGGTAATTTATAATTCGAAACTATTTATTGTCATTTTACAATTGTCCGGAAGATGCTGCTACCTACATTCAAACTATTAACTGATATTATAGTTATGTAATTGTATCCGTAAGGTGCTACCACCTGGTATGTTAAAATTCTCAACTATTTATCGTCATTTTTTAATAGTCCAGAAGATGCTGCTACCTACATTGAAATCATGAACTAACTTTTCTATTTTGCCTGTATTTTTAGTACATCACTGCAGACAAAGTGTTGATTTATTCTGCAAAGCTACAAATATTTTTATTATAACAAATTACTGTAAGTTATGCAATTATTATTAGGTTACAGTTTTCTAAATTGCATAACTGTTATTTCAACTGGTAAAAAAATTATAAAAATTTACCATTGTATTATTAAATGTCAAATGATTTTAAAGTTTGAGAAATTGGAAAATTTATAGAAATAAAAATATTTATACACATGATAATGTTAAAAAAATCAATCTTGATGAAGTAAATGAGTACTTGAATGGACAAACAGTTCCTTTTCCCTTTTATCAACTAACAAAACATTGTGAATTATTTTTATTAGAACATGTAGTCCAGGATGTAGGCCTACACCAGAATTTCTTGATTTTTAGGCACTTTATTATTTGACATTAGGAAACATGAAGCATTCAACTTTTTTTGAAAGTATTTAGAAAATAGGTTTCTGGTTAAAATTTGTATCAATATAAAGCCCCAAAAATTGTATCATGCCTACGGACTTTTATGTTCTATGCCCTCAAAAACAGCCTTGACCTTCGTTTCTATTGACTATTTATTCTGACAAGATTGAAACTTTAGTTTTTCTTCAGTTTAACCCATTTACAATAAACCAACCAGAAAGTTATACCTGCAGCTTGACCAACTGTTTTAAAATTACTTATAATTGTAGGCCTACACATTCACTCAGTTAAAAATCCTCACAGCTTAGTTAGGTAGGCCGAAATAAAGTTTGTTGTTTTTCATTAGTGTTTATCAACGATGTGTATCTAATTAATCTGCCTGTGATTTTTCATTGGGGCTCCAATAATACCTATTACTCTATAATACCCAATATGACTTGGGTATTATACTTGAGAATACGTGGTATGGTATTCTCTTCCCGCTCTGTACAGTCAGTTAATCACTGTAATTTACATTGCGTAGTGGTTAGCTAAAGTTAGCTGTTGTGAATTAATTTCATCAGAAGCCACGACCGTTGACGGGGATGGTTCCACAAACTTTGTGGATGTCGACAAAATTGTTGGATAGTGCCCAAAAAGTGTTGGATGGCTCTTCAACTCCTTAATTAATAAAGTCTACCAGGTTCCTCTTCTCGTTTATAGGGTGTACCCAAAGTTCTCTGTTATTAGTGTCCTTTTCAAACAAATTAATAAAGTTCCTCTTCCTCCTCTTCAGAGTTCATTTCAAAGTTAGGTTAAAAACTTTCAACAAGCACTAAATTCACACAGTACAACAATCTGGTATACAGAAGAACTGCAAATGAACTGAAAATGGAGGGAGGCCAGATGGAAATGGCCTCGGCGGAGAGTCATGACGCCAGTGACTAAAACCCCCACACACAGGATCAGTCAATATTAGTCAAACAGACAGAAACGACTGTCTGTGTCTGATTCTGTGTGGGCCAGCCTTACTAGTTTGTACTTCATTGATAGTATTGGCTGTTTTCATGCATATATGTAGTTGTGAAACCTTGCTGTGTTTAGAAAAAGGTAGTGTTGAGTATCCAACTGCTACATTTTTATTGGAATCGGATGAAAAGAGGTGCAATAACAGTGTAAGAATTTGTTTTTATTGGACCTTGATGATCTTGATTAATAAATTGGTATATAAGAGGATTTTCGAGTGTGCAGGACAACTATTTGAAAAAAATTTAATTAAGTATTAAATAATGTTGTCATTCACAAAGTTTCTGATTACACATATTTTCCAAAAAGTGCACAACAGATCCACAGTGCTAAAGATAAAACAGGGTGATCAACTCAAGGAGTTTGCTGTAAAATTAATACTTTCTGAGATCCCAATGGTGGCCTCCTTGAGTTGATCACCCTGTATAATCTAAATCTGAGGTTTCGGTTGACTAATCCGATTCAGGAGATAATCCTAATTCCCTTGATAAGGTGTTAGCTTTCCAGCATCACTTGAATATTTTAAATTCAATATACAGTACAGACACTCAAACTATATTTCATAAACAGGTAAGAAAGTTATATAATTTAATTACATTAGGGGCTCTGCCCATGGACGCTTCGCGTCCCAACTCCGCCTCAGATGGCTGCTTCGCTTCGCTCGCAGTTGGAAAATTCGCTAAAGAATCCCGTTAATCTTTGGCTTGTTTGTACATAGGTTTGTAAAATTATGAAACCAGGTTTAAATATATTAACAGTAATTACAAGATTAATTATAACCTCAAATACATGCTTTAGAAACGTGAGAGGCTTTCATTACGATTTTAGTCCTATTTCTACTCTCTTCTGTCAACTAAAGTTTTGAAACCAGGCCTAAATATAGTAACAATTATTGTAGGATTAACATAACCTCAATACCGTTTCAGAAATGACCCAGGCCTACATTACAAAATTGACTATTAGAATTTATCCATCTTTGCCAAGTTTACCTTTTTTTTGACAAAATAAATTGTTAAATCAAGCCCAATTTATTCTAATTCCAACGTGCTAAAACAGTATAAATTAGCTTGTTTTTTAACAGTAATTTAAAAACTACCCAATGAACAGCTGATTTTGGATAATACTCAATCTCAGTTCTATTCCACTCTATTTCCAATGTTTTGATCGCTTTATGTACTACTAGCTGGAAGCCGATCTACGATCTGGTTATGATTCCACAATTTTTTTTTTTAAGTATATATCAGGTATGTAAGTGATAAACATACTCAATGTACAGTATTAAACATCATGGAAACTGCAAAGTATGTTAGGTTTGTGTTTAAATATTGTAAATGTATTTAAACATTGTTGTTTGTTTATAGTTTAACGTACCCTAAATGAGTGTAAATACCATATAGGATTTTTTTTAGGTTAGGCCTATAACATTTCACAACTTAATTAATAAAGGGTAAGTTTTAGAAGCTGTTGTTGTTTAACGTCTGTGTTATATGATATTTATTAGTTGATATGGTAACTATTGATACACATTAGGCCTACCACACAACTTTAAAGGAAACATCTGATTATGGTACTGGCATTGAAAACATTTAAGCATCAGCTGTGCTGTGTATTTTAAATAGACAAATTATGCATCAGCTGTGCTGTGTATTTTAAATGGACAAATTTTACTTTTTAATTTGAGAAAAAGATGTAGAAAACGAGTTTTCCGGTAATTTTCAATAAGCCCAACTGACTTTTTGGGTAACAAATAACTTATGTACCAAATTACAAGGGAATCCTTAGAGCCGTTTTCAAAATAAAATTCTGCAAAAACATACAATTATTGCTCATTTAATAATATAAGATTTCGTTGTTATTTTGTAACCTACATGGCAACCCATAAGACCCTATGTTAGGATTTTTCAACTTTTAAATTAGATTTTCTCAAAAAATTGTGTTTTTACACGAAATACAACTATATGGGTGTACTTAAAAATCAAAACTACACCTAAATACAAAATTTCTTTGAATTCGTTAGAGCCGTTTTCGAGATTTGCACAGATACAAGAATTGCTCATTTAAAGTAATAGGATAGTGCAGGTAAAAGTAACAGAATTCATGTTCTGCGATTCTCACTATGTTCTAAGCAGTACTTGTAGTATCTGCATTGGTTCTCAAACATGTCTTTGAAAAGTGGTCCGACATATTCTACTCACGCAGCTTGCCAATGGTTATTGGTAATTGGCATACAGAGTCACCAGTGATTTTTTATGGCCTTTTCTAAAGAATGCTAAATCTTGTACTATAAATCAATATATAATTTCCATTACTACTCCATGAAATAGAGAAACAACCATCGAAAAATATTATTACAATTTTTATTTAATTCAATACAATACAATACACAAATATTCATTTGAAAATATATTTTAAATTACACCTTTTAACAGTATTCAATATTAGAGTGCGACTCAATTAATAATCTACGCACCAAAAGTTCAAGAAATAACTTTACTCCGCTGCAATGTTGCGTAACACATATTTTACTGTGTAAGCGAACGCTGCGAAACCGATAATGACGCAGAGGTTGGTTAAGGCTCCGTGTAAGGGACTTTGGTCTCGATTGGCTCCGAATTGTTCTCGAAGAAGTGCTCTTGGTCCTGTAGCGGTGATCTCGCTTGATTGGTTGTTTCTTGCAGCAATCTCAGCGGTCGCCCGTCTCTCCAGTTCTGTTTTTATGGTCTGAAATGTATTTCATTACAATGATAAAAACAAATTATAATTTCATCAATATCTAGCTATTTAAGCAGTTCTGCCCTTAAGTAGATTTATTACTTGTTCGATCTGAGAAGAGTATATTATAGAATCAATATTTGATTTTAATCTATGTATTTTAAAAGCCAAATACCACTCACTGACACATCACGAAATCTCAAAAACTACTGAACGGATTGGAACGAAATTTGGTATATAGCTTCCTCTAGGGCCATAGGTGCTCATTAAGAAAGTTTTTAAAAAAATTCGAAATATTAGGGGGGGGGGAGGTTTGGAGGGTTAAATTTACTAAATCACGATTTCTCACAAACTACCAAATGGATTGGAACGAAATTGGGTATGTAGCTTCTTCTAGGGCTATAGGTGCTCACTAAGAAAGGGTTTCAAACAATTTGAAATCTTAGGGGGGGGGGGGTTGGGTGGGATAAACTTACTATGAAGTGGTATAAATGACATGGTTTAGGACCTACGATTCATAACCTTATGGCACACAAAATTACCATTATTTGTCGCATTTATTTCACCAAAATAATTATGCAATAGCGAAGCATCGCCGGGTCAGCTAGTACAGTATATAATAATTCAAAGACAAACTACAAATTAAATTACATTTACAGTAGAGTCTTGCTATTCCGAAAATCCGCCTATTCCGAACAGAGTAAGGAAAACATACCGATAACTTACTTTTATTGTTATACAAAGAAGTTAAATATAGACATACATAGAGCCTATAAGCTTAATAAAAACACCTGAAACCAAATTGGAATGAAAGCTGGTTACTTACAGTACATGTGTAATACATGTGAGTTTCAGGGTTTTTAAACATTAAAATTGTAGTATAACGTAAAAAGGGTCGTAAGGTAAAGTTTGGACATTTAGCCTAATTTAAAAGATTTAGTTATTTCATAATATTAATGAACATAGAAATTCAAAGGGAAATGCAGACATTAATAAATAATTTAAAGAATAAATCTTACAAAATAGTAACTTCAAATTTGAATTCAATCTTGTTTAAACTATTCAATGGTAATTCACGATGTTTCAAAATACAAAAATATTGAACAGCAGTGTAGAAGGTTGAAGAAGTGATTCACTGAATTTCTAGCCCATGAGTAATAAATATTGAAAGACTATTGCAGACTTTGAAGGATTTAAACTTGATATATTATGTTGATAGTATGTGTGATTCATCTATGTGCAGAGACAGAAAATTTGAGCTGAGATGTTGGTACTTATCGTTACTAGTTGTAGGGAGACATATTTACGGTCCCCTGGCCGGTATCACGTGACATGACGTGATCTTTAAAGAAGCTGGCAAGCGGAGGGGATAGTTCGTTCTCACTTAGATCAGAGATGTTGTGTTAAGCAGACCTATTAGCAATGTGCTAAGTATACTGTTCCAGAAGTATGGAGAAGTGCGTTATTTCTGTTAGAAATGCAATTTAAACATTTCTAAAACATTGTAGAGACAGTGCAGTCAGGTTTGAGCATAAAATAGTGAAATTCGGACATCAGTAAGTAAAGATATGGACTTTAACAAACTTCGAAAAACCAGCGTGGTTTTCACAAAGAACAAGTAATGGCGGGCTAACTCAGTGATTTGTACAAATAAACGAACAGTGTTTTCGGAGTGAGTTCTATCCGTACATCATGAACTAAATTCAACGATTAGAGAGGCTAAACAATTCATCACGTAATAAAATCATTTAAATTAAAATTTTCATAAATTAAAACATGTGTTAAAGTAAATTCATTTTGTAATATTAAAATTCTTAAAGTGCACTATAAAAGGAGATCTCGTAAGTAATAAATCATTTAAATTAAAGTCTGCAATCGAATCTTTTGTTATTAATTTTAGTTTTGGAATAGAATAATTAATAATGTGTGTATGAATGCGTATATGATTCTGATTTAAAAACAATGATTTGCCAACCTAGTTTAATTTGTTTATGTGTGGTTTTTGATAAAATAAAAATGGTGAGCTAAAGTACTAAAGCCAACTACTATGACTTCTTAATTTGAGTTTTTATCCTTTCCAGAAGTACTTTATGGTAACGAACCTTGTTTTAATTATAAATTCAGTTTTAGTTTTTCTTTGTGAGTAATTCAAAATGGCGACAGTCTTTGGTGAACAGGAGATTATCTGGAGGGAACGCGCGCATGTGCCAAACATGGCGGTTGATCCTTCAGACGAGTCCATTTGCAACCAAGGAACTGTAGTCACAGATAAAAAAAGTATATGTGTAACAGAGATTTAGTGATCACCTGTGTTAGTCACAGATGTGATCAAAACATAACCTAACTTCAATTTTGGGGTTATGTTTGTTTGTTTTCATTGGGATTAAGGTGTTTAATATTTTGAAATGATAATTTAATTAAATAAATAAGTAAATGGATTGAAGATAGGAAATAATAAATAATTGTTACACAGTAAAGGTATTTTTTTTTTATTTAAAAATAACTTAGAAATATTTTTGTCAAAATTAAATTTTTATTTTTCATTTTTTTTATTTTCTATTAATAAATTGTTTGTAAACGGCTTGCACAGTGGCAGCACGTTACAAAATGGCGCCCGAACTTCTTTACCATAAACGAAAACACTGGGAAGGATGACTTTAATGGAAACATAGTAGTTGGCTGTATTTCAAGATTTTTGAAAAAGTTTTAAAAGTTTTTAAGGTTAATAAATAAAATTTATAAAGGGTTAATTAATAAATATACGATGGCAGAACTAGATGATTCTGGTATTTCGATATTAAATCATTCAACAAATGATAGTGTCTTAGAAAATGAAAATAAGGTAAATACAGAAGTAAATTCTGTTACAAAAATGGAAAATGTAACAGAAGGTAATAGTGAACAGGTAGCTAGTAATGTCAATTCAAGACAAATTTCAGATAGTAGTTGGGATATGATGGTTAAATATTTTGAAAAATTAGATAAAAAGTCTGATGAATTTAGGTTAGAGGTAAACAATAAATTTGATAATTATAAACAAGATTCAGACACTAATTTTGAAAAGTTAAATAAAAAATCTGATGAATTCAGGTTGGAGGTCAATAATAAATTTGAGAATTCTAAAAAAGATGTTGATAAATTAAATCAGAAATTTGAGGATAAGTTCAGTGAGTTTAGACAGGAAGTTAAGGATGATTTTGTTAAGTTGAACTCTAAATTCAAGAAAAATGAAGTAGCAATTGATAGTTTAAAAGTAGAAGTAAGTACTTTAACAAAAAAGTTTGAAGTTAATAAAGTAGAGACTGATAAAAAAGTCAAAGCAGTTTCAAATGAAATGAAGGGTAAATTTAAGGCAGTTGATGATAAATTTATTAAAGCTAGGGATGTAGTTAATGAAAAATTTGTAAAAGTTAATGAAAATTTAGTAAATACTAATAATAAGATTAAGAAATTGGATAGGAAATATGAACAAGTTGAGAGTAAAGTTGTAGAAATATTAAATTCTGAAATAGATAGTGTACAGAAAGATGTTAAGGAACTTAGAGATGAGTTTGAGGTTAGGTTAGAAACTAAGTCTGTAGTTATGTTAGGAGAGGCGAAAAATGAAACAATAATACCAGATTTTTTTCATGAAAAGAGGGAACCACACCCTAAGACATTTATTAAGGCTTTAGATACCTTTAATAGGTACAGAAATGAAAAATGGGAATATAAATTAGTTCTTATTAGGAAATATTTTAAGGAAGAGGCAGGTACTTGGTTTGATGTGCATAATCAAGAGTGGTCAGGGTTTGAAGATTTTAAAATTGTGTTTCTAGAGAGATTCTGGTCACAAGACAAACAAGAAAATCTCCGTATGAAAATAATGTTAGGAAAACAATATGCAGGGCCTATCAAAGATATACATAACTATATCATTAGGCTACATCACCAAACGCAGTTCTTAGATCCACCAATGTCAATGGAGACTTTTACGCGTCATATAGTGAAACAATTGCCGGACGAATTAAGGGTAGTTATTTTAGCACCGGCACCTGAGAATCTTAGTAAACTTGAAAAAATAATTATGGATTGGCAGGAGAGTAATAAATATGTACAAGATAGCAATAAACAGAATAGCTTTGATAGGAATAGGCCACAATACAACAATAATAACAATAGACATTTTCAAAACAATAGATTTCCGCAGGGCTATAATAATAATAATGGGCAATTCCAGAATAGGATGCCACAACAACAATTTGAAAGAAATATGCAACAACAAAATCAAATGCCTCCGCAGGGGTATCAACAAAATAGAAATTTTCAGGGTAGTGTACCACAACAGGGTTACACTAATGGTAGGCCTATGCCGAGGCAGGTGAACGGTGACCAGCAAAAGGGAAACGAAAGGAGACAATAGTACGTTCGGCTGGGATGCTATTGTCCAATGAGAATGATAGGCCGACTGAAATAAAAGAAGCTTTTAGTTTAGACAATCAAGATGTCCTTATAGACGAAAGTAATTACACTGACATTAAGTCACAACCCATTAAAGGTGATATTATAGAAATTGAGATTAAAGTTTTAAATAGAAATTATAAATGCATTGTAGATTCAGGTTCAGAGATAACCGTAATTAATGAAAATATTTTTAATGAATTAAATAGATTAAGTAAAAATAAACTCATGCAGTTGCCAGTATCGAACTTACTTATAATGGGAGTGACTGGTGTCAGGAGTAAGAGAGTATCGAAACAAATTTGTTTAGATGTACAAATAGGTGACACGAGTGTATTAATGAATTTCCTTGTTGTAACGGGGTTGAATTTAGATTTTATTATGGGATGTGATTTTTTGGGGAATAGTAAAGCTAAAATAGATTTTGAAAATAAATTAATTAATTTGAAAGTAAATAATGTAGAAATTTCAACGAAGTTCATTAGTAGGCTAAAAGAATCTTGTGTGTATAATTTGAAAATATGTAAAGAAATAGAGCCTAAAGTGTTTTCAGAAATAGAAAATAAGGGTGAATTGTTTTGTCAACTAGAAGATACAGCCTGTGCATATTATAATGAGGTAGTGCATGATGATAATTCTGAACTAAATAACGTAGAATGGGAAAACATTGTAGATAAAGTGATGGAAAATACAAATTTAGAATGGGAGGAAAATAGAGAAAGATTAAGGGTAGTGTTAAACCATTTTCAGGATATTTTTTCTGATACACCAGGAAAAATATTAGATTTTAAAGCAAAACTCAACATTGATAGTAGTGTACAATTTATAAATAAATCTTATGCAGTGCCTCATTCAAAGAGAGATGCCGTAGGCAAAGAAATAGAAAGAATGATAGAGAATGATATCATTGAAACATCGAACAGTCAATACTCTAACCCTTTGGTATGTGTAATTAAAAAAGATGGTTCTGTTAGACTATGTTTAGATGCTAGACAAGTCAATAAACTTATTATTCCTGATAGGGAGGCACCTGAGAATATCGACGACTTACTTCAGAAATTTGAGGGGGTTAAATATATTACTAGTATTGATTTGGTGAGTGGGTTCTGGCAAATTGAGTTAGATGAAAATAGTAGAAAATATGTAGCTTTTACGTTCAATGGGAGAAATTTACAGTTCAAAAGACTGCCGTTTGGACTTAATGTAAGTACATCGATATTCAAGAAAGGGTTATCTCATGTCATGGGGCCAGATGTACTATCATTTGCAATTGTATATGTAGATGACATCTGCATAGCGTCACGCACCTTTGAAGAACACATTGAACATTTGGCTAGACTTTTTTATAGATTGAGACAGTTCAATGTCAAAATTAAATTAAGTAAATCAAGTTTTTGTATGAGGGAGATAAATTTTTTGGGGTACGTTATTTCTGAGGAAGGCATCAGAGCTGACCCAGATAAAGTTAAAGTTATAGAGTCGTTTCCAGAACCAAGAAACTTAAAACAACTACAAAGTTTTTTGGGACTGTGCAATTATTACAGAAAATTTAGACGTGGCTATGCAGAGTTGACTGCACAATTTAAGCATTTACTGGGAAACAACAAACTCAGTAAAGACTGGTCCTGGGGTAATAAGGAGAGAACTGTGTTTAACAAAATCAAAGAAGAATTTTTGGATTGTGTAATTTTAAAGCATCCTGATTTTAACAAGGAATTTTACATGAATACTGATGCATCAGATTTAGCTTTGGGGGTTGTTTTGTATCAAATTAATGGGGATAATGAACACATGGTAATAGCTTTCGCAAGTAGAAGCCTTCAAGATTTTGAACTTAGGTACACTATTACTGAAAAAGAATTATTAAGCATAATTTTCGCCTGTAAAAAATTTAGGAGTTACATATTAGGTAATAGAACAATTGTAAAGTCTGATCACAAGGCCTTGATGTTTTTAAAGAATTGTAAACTCACTCATGGTAGATTGTTAAGATGGATGTTGTATTTGCAGGAGTACAACTTAGAAATTGAGTATTGTCCTGGAAAAGATTATGTAGTTGCAGATGCATTATCTAGAATTGATAACCAAGAAGTAGTCAGAAAAAACGAAGAGGGTGTGATCAAAATTTACAATTTACAGTTAGATAAACAACTTCAACTTAGAGATAAGACCATGAAACAATTGTTTAAAAATTTAGTTGCAGAACAAAGACTTGACATTAAATATCAAGGAATAATAAAAAGTTTGTTAGAACAAGGTGAAAATTATGATAGACTAAAGAAATTTTTTGTAATATATCAGGATGTTTTATTTAGAAGGTATAGTGAAATGGATACTTTCAAGATATGTGTACCAACAAAAATGATTAATACCATTATAGATGATTGTCATGAAAGATATGGTCACATAGGAGGTGGAAAATGTTATCGTATTTTAAGGAAAATCTTTAGTTTTCCAAAACTTGAAAAAGTAATCAGAACAAAGCTAAAAGTTTGCGATTTGTGTCAAAAAAGTAAAGTCAGTAATAAAAAGCAAGAAGGCTTAATGATTAACATTTTGCCAGAAAAACCTTTGGATTTAGTAGCAGTTGATTTGTTTGGGGAGTTGCCTACAGGCAAGGGAGGGGGGGGGGGGGG
>JAGFPH010001943.1:193034-208774 GCA_018207615.1 Philaenus spumarius
GTTTTCAAAATTAACTGCAAATTACAAAAAACCAAATAACTTAATTATCAAAATAGAAAACATTGACATTAATAGTTTTGTATACCTATCAATATATTAATTCAATGTGTAATGGATAACTATTATAGTCTAAGAGGTGAAGACATAAAACTATATTATTTTACGGTAACATAAATTGTCAGCTGTTTTTAATTAATAACATGTATGACTGTTTGCTACTCTTTTATTGACTGTATTTTTTCAATGCTACTTTTTTAAGCTGTTAATTTTTAACAAAGCCTTATTTAATCCTTTTACTGCCACAACCAAAATTCAACAAACGTCTGAAAAATACCAGAGATTTCTGCATTGCTTCTGCTGAAAAATATCCAACCTTTTTAAGTTATTTAGTACCGTTTTACAAAAAGCTCAGCATAAAAATTCTAATTTTTCACATAATTTGACAATTTATTAAAAATAGGCCTATTGCTTAGAACTAAATTTGCTACAATTATATTTGATGCAATTGCCTTTTATTTAATTGTAAAATACTTTAAAAAATTCTACACACCAATATTTTCCAAACATTTTTTTTTAATTTGAAAAAATCTTTGCTCATAACAATTGGATATCACAAGAAAAAGTAACTAAATGTTTACAAACACACTAAATTTTAGGGTTTCCTACTAAAAATACACTTGGAAACACTATTTTGTGCATGGAATAGTCCCGACCGACCAGCTGAAGCGAAAATGTCAGTCTTCTTTATTTTCGCTACAGCCAATTAGCCTAGTAGGATTATTTAATACTATATAAAACTATATTTTTCTGTAATCTTCGTTTCTTTAAAAATATTTTGGTGTACGTAATTTAATTAAATTTGACAAAAAATAAAAGTGTAGTAATTTTTTTTGACACGTCAATATATACACAGGCTTTGACATTTTTCGACAGTACCGACTATGTTCGATGTATAATGTTGGCAATATAAGGGTTAAGTAAAAAATGTTTTTCAATCAAAATACTTTAATCAAACATCCAACTGAAATTGATAGTTTAGGCTATAGCATCTACTTATTTAAGCTTTTCCTTTGATGGTAGGTACCGAATTTTGTTTTTATTTTACATTTATTCTACAAATGTTTATTTATAACTTTATGTAAATTTAAAACCACTTTTAAATGTTGTTGATGTAAAAAAGACAAAATAGGCTAAATAGTAATAATTAAAACACAAGGCTTTTGAAAGTGTTTGATTTGTCGAGTTTAATAGATAAGCCAACTACTTCTGTGTCTATTTCTTTTATTATTCTTTTTTTTAAAGCCCTTGGTCCATACATATATGTCATTGTTTATTGTCTTTTTTGTACAAATTCAGTATAATCTTTTATGCTAAATAATTTTCCAAGACGTTTAGTTTTGAAACAATAACAATAAACCATATGAAACAACATCGAATGCTATCAAATAATGGGATGGGATCGAAAGTAGATTTGTCAAAATCTTGCCACATTTAACTTATTTGTAGGCCTTTATAAAAAAAATAGCCTGAGTGAATTTCTAACTTACAGTTTCTAGTCTCAGTATGTTTCTAGTATACAAACATACATAAGTTTGTAACATTTCTTAGTTTACTGTAAAAGGTTTTTAATTTCTAAACATAACTTTTATAAATATTTTATACTATAAATATAGAATTTTAAAAATAGCTAGAATTTCTAACTTACAGTTTCTAGTCTCAGTATGTTCCTAGTGTGTGAACATAGGCCTAGGTATATATGTTTTTTAAACTTCTTATTTTGCTAGAAAGGTTTTTAATTTCTAAACATATATTATATAGCCTAGGTAGCATTGCTTACTACCATACATTCTAGTCCCAACAAATCTGGCAACCCTGTTAGATCATGTAATAAAAAAGGCTGGAGATTCTCTATGTTAAATCCCATTAAGCGGCTTTTGGTTTGGTAATTTGTTTCAGATTGATTATAATTGATTTCCCGCGATCAGTGAAGTGTCTAATTTCATTTTATATAAAGGAAAAAGTTAGATTTAGTGTAATTCTATTAAAACTTGTGGTCACCACGTCATCCAGAATTTCAAGCTATTATTTTTTCTTTTAATGCTTTCATTTTCAAATTCATAAGCAATCTAACCTTCAAATCAGCTGGAGTGTAGATACACGTATACTTTCGCCTATTTGTTTACATGGGCTATTCAATGCTTGGCTAAATTACAGTATGGCCATCTAACCTATAATGCTAACCTAAACATTTCTTTAGAGAGGTTAAGTAGTGGTACCAATTAGGTATTTATATTCATGAACTTGAAACAATGCAATTGGTAATTAACTGTAAGTTAGCTTAGGTTGGCATTGTAGGTTAGAGGATGTATCCTGTAATTTAGAGCTAAAAACTCTCTTGTATGCCTAATTACTATTAACGCAATAAGTAGTAAGCCTACTAAAAGATTCAGAAACAGCTAAACTTTTAACAATACAATTCTGCCATTATTAGTCACGTAAAATTAGGTAAAAGTCACATATTGGTCAAGGCTATATGATAGGCCTTGTCACAAAACACGGAAGAGATAAGCTTAAATACACATAACTAGGCTGTACTAATTTTACAAATCACGTGTACATTAAAGAATAGTTTACCTTATTGCACATTTCACAGTAATCCTTAGTTGCAAGTACATTATCTTGGAAGACAAAATGATCTGAAGAAAAGGCCTACTTTGATGGCCTATGACAGAAGTACAATCCCATAATAAATAATTGCAATCGCGTAACTGTAAAAGTATTATGACGAAATAATGTAAAATTGATTTCACTCGGTATAAAAAAAACGGCACTGTACTTTCACAAACCAAACCCAACTTGCAGATGTGATAAAAATTGCACAAACAACAAACGTCACTTTCACAGATTTCTGTTTAAAGGAATGTTTTGTCACTGACAAATCAGCTGAACTCGTAATGAATAAGTAGATAGACCATCTGACTGCTTACGCATTATATCAACTTTCGTTGGAGCAGGTTCAAGATTCGGAATAGGTCACGTGATGTAGTACATATAATATAATAAGCATATTAATATTACAGTATTATATAACTGTACTGCTATAAAAATCCATAAACTAGACAGCATATTTTTACTTTCTCCACCCTATACGTAGTATATGGAGAAAGTATTGTTTTCGTAAAAATGTTCGAATTTGAATTATCTGTTTTGGTGCTCCTAGAACCCCAAAAAATTGTTTAGTGCAATTATCAGTGTTGGTGCTCCCTGAACCCAAAAATATTTTTAATGGAATTTTTTGTTTTGGTGCTCCCTGAACCCAAAAAAGTGTTTTTAACGTGGTGTCTGTCTGTCAGTGTGTCAGTATGTATACACGACCAGAGGGGACACTATTGGTCCGATTTTCATGAAATTTGGTATGTAGGTACTAAACCCTAATATCTCCAGGCGTTTTTTCATTTTTTGGAATTTTTAATTTTTAAGGGTAATTTACCCCTAAAAACCAATAAAAAACGACAAAAATGCAAATTTCTCAAAAACGGCTCTAACGATTTTGATCAAATTTTCAGTATTTATAGTGCTTAAGATGCCAAACAAAATGACACCACCCGCTTTTATCAAAACTTCGGCGTTTCATAATTATGGGGAAATGTTAAAAAATAAACAAGTTTATGTTGTCAATCTAGCATCACGGCGACGGCCGCACGGGGTAGCACAACGGTAGCGAGGACGGAGAGTAATTCAAAGGTCGCGCGATCGAATCCCGCCTGGGACAATAACTTTTTTATACGATTGACGTAGGTAGAATATTATTTTTTTGTTTTGTTCTAAAAAGTAGTAAATAAAATGATTAAAAACAATATTATTTTAACTACAGTAAGTTGGGAGAAAGTTTGTGTCAGTTAACTGATACCGTTTATTATCATTAGTAATTCAATGACTAGATTGATACAGTGCGGCCAAGTGAGGTCTTGTTTCCTATTGGACACCAGCCATATTTAACCTAAATTCTTATCTGTTTATATTCTATTTGTTATATCTTTTTGCACGATATATCAGAATACACTTTTTAAGAAGAAACACAATTTGTATTATTTAATTTCAATGTAAATATCAAACTGAAACAATTAAATCGCATAAGGACTTGCTCTGAGGCAGAATTCTTATATGTTTCAGAAACAGTTATTCAATCGTTACTTTTAGGTTAAACATGGCGGCCGCTTCCACAATGCCGCATTGTCATTATTTAGTCACTGTAATTAGTAAGTTTGAAATCTGTAAGTTATATTCAGAGTGAAGCCCTTTCTTTCACACAGCCTGTGATTATAGACCTTAGAAGGTCCCATAATCAATGATACAGCTAAGCAATACAGTAGGGGGAAGGCGGGGCAAGATGGGGAAGCTAAATTCAACCCCTTTTAAAATGGGTAAATGTAAACAAATCAAAACAGTTTTTATTACATTTTGTTTATCCAACTATTAAACTACAATAATATATAAAGAAACTTGAAATTTTTTTACAGTTAGTTATATATATGACAAATTGAAGAAAAAAGTACATTTTCCCCGTCTTGCCCCATATGCGGGGTAAGACGGGGAACCAACATTAGTACAACTTTAAAGCCACTTATCACTTTAGCACTTTCTTATTGCACATTATTTATCACTTTCGCATAGTACGCAAATGTGAATTGCCTCGTCGTCTTCACTTTCTACCCCTGCACAAGAGTTGTGGGCTCAACGCCCACATGCCATACACCGTACCCAACCTTCTTCGGAGAAGTCGTAACAGTATAAACATTGTTCATCATCTTCTTCGCTGTCACTCGATCTCATTTTAAGGTCTTTTGAGCATGAAAGCTTGTTTACAAAATCGGAAGACTTCTCCACTTTTTCCTTGGCAGTAAAGCATTTTTTTGGTTTCTTCGTTTGCTTACAAGTTTTTGAGAACAGTTTTCGTTTTGATGCAGAAGTTTTGGGCGATTTTTTTCTTTTAAATTCTTCAACCAAGTCATTCTTGTACGGTGAGTCAGTTAAAACAACAGTTTTCCACGTCTGTTGGAGGGTTTTCTTTTGCTTATTTTATTCACTTTTAGAATAGCTAAAATTATTTCAGGGCTGATAACTTGAAAGTTAGACTTTGCGGCCACTTGTTCTTCAGCTGGAGACTTTTCTGGTGTTTTACGAAATGACACAGTTGCTTGATTCCCATCGCATGGTTCTACAGTAGCATTTGTGTTTGGATCTTCTGGAAGTTATTCTTCAGTTTCTCTACATTCTACTGTGGGAGCTGGCTGAATGTCTGTAGTTGCACATGGGAGAAAATCACTTTCTTCAAACACATTTCCTAAACCCGTTCACTGCTGTGCTCATCGTAGCTGAACGAATGAAAGCTTTGCCGAATAAGCTTGAGATCTGATGCAGCGTAACGACTTTGCCAGAATTGCTGCAAAGCCATGTTCTTACCTCATCTTCGTAAAACTTACTCAGAGGTTTCATAAATGCCACGTCCAAAGGTTGAAGACGGTGTGAACAATGTGGTGGTAAACAAAGTAAGACAACTCCTTTTTCACAAGCCAAATCAATCAACTCCAAGTTCTTGGTGTGAGTATTGGCCTTTCCTTTGAAGCCGCAGTAAATTCAACAAACTTTTTGAACCATGCCAAAAATAGTTCTTTTGTAATCCAACCAGTTTCTTGGACCTCTGCCCAGGCACCAGGAGGAAGTCCAGTCTCAAACTCTTGTTGCATTCGTTTTCGAGGGTAGATTAACATCGGTGGGACGTAGCACCCTGAAGCTGAAACACAGATCTCTGCAGTAACTGTCTGGCCTCTTTCTGCTGAGGTAACTGTTCCTACTTGTCTTCGTCCTTTTAAAGCAACAACTTTTGTGTGATCTTTTGGATTGACTGTTAAACCAGTTTCATCACAATTAAAGATTCTGTCCCCAGTTAACTTCAATTTGTCTACTTTACTTTCTAAGAGATCGAAAAACTTGCCTACAGCTACTTGGTTAAAACCCATCGCTCGTGCGACTGATGTAGACTCTGGTTTTCTTATTGCTAAGGTGGGATTTCGAATAAGGAAACCTTTTACCCAGTCTCTTCCAGCAGAATTGGTGACGACATTAAACTGATGTTTTATATTGTTCCTTTCAGCAAGCTGAAAAGCAAGTTCACACAGTTCTTTAATAGTTAAGCCAAAAAACTGTCCTTCCATTTGTGTTAGATAGTCTTTAAGTTCTGCCTCTTGTTCCGTGGTAAACACACTAGTGATAGGTCCCAATTTTTTCACGACAGAATAATCAGGATTAGCACGTTTCTTTGCCACATGTCGTTCAATCGTAGTTTGCGGCACGTTGAACTGTCGAGCAGCCTTCAAAGAACCCATTTGGCCTTCTACGACAGCATTCACAGCTCCTTCCATGTACTCCAGTGACCATTCTTGCCTCGTGGTTTTCCGCTGATACTTGCGAACCATCTGAAAAATAAAACATCACCTAATAATCCTAGGGCGGATTACACCTAATAATCTATATTTATATGTTAGGCCTAAATATAACATATTTTCTCAATATCCACTTGTTAAAACAGTGTTTGAATACCAATTTTAGAAATGTTAAATTCTTTATTTACCATATAATACATAACCTGTAGTAAATAAGTAGGCATAGCTCTACATAGTGAGTTGTATAATTAGTGGGGGCAAGATGGGGAAGCTCCCCGTCTTGCCCCTCCCCGTCATGCCCCCAAGCACGCTTTTAAGTTATGTTAGGGCTAGATGAAAACTATTCAGTGAAAATTGAATCCATACACAGGATTTTGTTGCTAATAAGAGGTACTATTCAGTGGTATACTTACCATTTAAACAATTGTTAATGTACAACACATACTAGAGCCTTAAAAGTAGTCAAATATTGCAAAACAATATAAAAATTGTACGTACCCTGTAAATCTCACAGAATCCAGTGTTGGAATTGAGTCAGACAATGTCGAACCAATGGATACTATCTACTGATGAAGTTGACATAGTTTCCAGCAGATAGCAGCACTCTAACTATGATATAAAGCCCTTCCCCATCTTACCCCACCTCCCCGTTTTGCCCCGTCTTCCCCTACCTTCCATTTTTGTACCTTCCACATGAGTACCTATTTCATTCCCTCTTAAAGAGCGCACGTAGTACATTTTCTAACTTTCTTGTGCATTGACATTCAGATAGAAGTAAATAAATAAATGTTCTGTACCTCGATGAATATAGTAGGTTTATTTATGTTAATATTTTTTATTATTATTATTTCCAAGATCTATTTACAATCAGTCTAACAGGGCATTAAGTAAATTGTAGTATTTTTGTATTCTTTTTCCCAGATCTATTTATAATCAGTTTAACAAGACATTAAGTAAATATATGTGGCCAAAGTACAGCATGAGAAGTATAGAACCCAGGGCTATAGAATACATTCCGTATACAGTATTGGCAGTATTTTCGTACACAGTGTATTGAGAACTTCGCACGCCAGTCCACTTATTGGGAGTATTTTCAATACAAAATACAGTGCGTTCCCCGTATTGGGAGTATCTTTAATACACAATGCATTGCGTGCTTCGCACGCCAACCCCACTGTAAAATCCACCAAATGGCTTTGAACCTGGTACTTTTATGGTATTTTATGTTTTGATCGATTTTGAGGGAACCAAGCGAGCTATAAGGTCGCGTAATAAACAAAATGTGCAGAATAACATCCTATTTATTTTTGTAGAAAAAACTCTAAAAAACATTTATTCTCGTAGAAAAAATCTAAAAAATAGTTACTTCCGGTCAAAAAAGGTGCTTCCGATTGTTGGATTTTTTTGGCTAATGAACTCGTCCGAGCGATGTAGACAAACATGTGTACCAAATTTGAACCAAATTGGACTTAAAATGCGGCCGCTAGAGTGCGAACACATATATACATATATATGATTTTTAATGACACCCCAAAACGTGTTCTGGGGACCATGATCAGTGCTCATTTCCTACTCCCGACCATGGGTCTTACCATAAGGGCCACTGCATAGCTCATTTTTCCTATGGAGATTCGATAAAAAAATAGTCACTCCGTAAAAGGTAGCTTACAATATGAAAATATGAACAAGTGAAGTTTGTCCTGTGAAAAGTCTCGTAAGTATAATATCAATTGCTTAGTGATAAAATTAATTAAATACCCTAACAAGATTTAGCTGTATTGATAAAATTTCACAAACAAATTTCGATGTACGTTTGAGGCATTCTTAATTTTCTACGAAAAAATTTTGGTAAATATAATATACGTGATAAAAACTATTTAAGCAATAAAAACTCAATCTAAAGGGTTTTTCACGAGGAAAGTCCAACTGTAGGGGGAAACGAGTGAGAGGTTTCGTGTACAGCCTATGTCTTAAGTCTTCTTTTTGCAAAATTTAATTCATGTAGAAATAATCCAATATTGGAGCACAGTTAAGAGGCCCATACACGGGCGAGTTTTTCTCGCGAGCCCAACTCAGCGAGTTAAGCTCGGAGGAAAATCACCACACACGTGTTTTGATTGTTTCCGAATTTGGCTCGTCTACTTCAGTTGGAAATATGAGTTTGTCAAAGCAGGTTGCAGCAGCAGTTATTGGTGTTTGTGAAAAAAAAACGTAAAAATCGCGAGTTGTGGTCAAAGACCTGGCTACTGAATATGAAGAGGTTTAGCCATATGAATTTACTGAATTTCATCAGAAGTGATAATCCAGTAGACTTTCAAAACTACATTAGGATGATGGAAGAAAATTATAATGTTCTTCTTCAAAAGGTGAAGCCTTTCATAACGAAAAAGGACACTATTGTGAGAAACGCGATAAAACAGGAGGAACGGCTTACAGCTACTCTTCAATTTTTTTGCCACAGGACGTGATCAAAATAGTATGACTCAAATATTTATCTCTGATGTCTCAGCTCTTTCTTCTTCCTCATTCATGAAGTCAGTCACATCCTCTTCCGAGTTGAATTTGATCTCTTGAGGCTTCTCTTGCTCTGCGGTAAAACTTAAAACTTCGAAATACTAAAGGGCTGGTTTGTAGGTCTCATCTGCCGAAGCACCACTTCGCCCGCTTTCCCTCACTTTTCTCAGCTCCTTTCGAAAAGAGGCCCTGATACTGCCGATCTTCTTCTTGACAAAATTTAAGTCTGCTCCTGGGATTTTTTCTTTAGTGACTTGCAGGAGGATTTTCCGACCTCGTCTCGCTTCACTTTGTTCATGTAGTCGGTACTTTCCATAAACATGGTAACGATATTCTTCTATAAATCGCGTCAAGAATTCAGTACTCATAAATATTTTGGACGCCGCCAATGTAGCACAAATAACTTCACTGTAAGCGCTATTACAGACACAAACGAATAGAAATCCTGCTCCTGACTTCTATAGGGTAGCAACTGACTTGTGGAGGGGCAAGCCCGACTCGAGAGGCACCACACACGGCCGAGGAAAGAAGACGGTGGCGAGCCCGGCTAGAATCGGCCTAAAATTGGCCATACACGGGCAAATCTGGCTAGTTCAGGCGTGAGCCGAGCCGGACTCGCGAGTCAAACTCGCTCGTGTATGGGCCCCTTTAGGTATATATTCGGTGTGGTGTGACACTGTTAGATTAGTTATAGTTTGGTTACTGTAGCCCGTGCATCACTGAAGATGGCAACATTGTCGTTGAAACACATTTGATGTTATTTATTGTGAGATTTTGTGTTCAGGTTTTATTTTATCCAACAGAATGTATGTTTGGCATTATAAACTCCCTTCGATTAGAAAATGTTGGCCTAGGATTTTGAATAGGTGCAAGAAATGAACATTTGTGTCTTTTGGTGGGAAATACACAGCTGAGATAGTTATCCGATCATTCCAGCCGTCCAGGTTAGTGGCTTATTTAAAAAAGATAAACTAGCTTCACTGCAATAAATTAAACAGCGGCTAGGTTAAAAATTTGCAGAAAACAAGTTCTTTTCTGGACTATAAGGATATATAAAATAGAACACAAGCAAAATGAACATACAAATAAATGTTTATCTCTTATTAAAGTTAGTGTCTACATAACCAGGCGGCAGGACTAGTTCAGTATAATGATTGGTCTGTCTGAATCCCAACGGAGGTGCTGACCCTCTCACTATAGTCACTTGCTGTACGGGTGGGTACGGAGGAGATAAAGGACCTGCGATGTCCTCGACTATCATCTCTTCCGGACTGAAAGCACACAAGAAATTTCTTATTTAATCTAGTTTAAAATCTTAAATTTCTAAATCAATTTAATTTTGGATTCTATCCTAATGGCTGGATATTTTGCCGTTAGTCTTGTGTGGATGATAAACGCTGGTACAAATCACGTGTCTACAATATTTTGTCTTTTGCAAAACGTCGTAAAGTAACAACTTTTATTTTGACTTTTGTCCACTTTAATGTACAGATCGGTAATTACATGTAAAAACGTATCGTACAGAGTACGACGTAAAGTGAGCATTAGGCTTTTCGGCTCTTTCTGCTTACAGCCCGACATGCAATATAAGTTTTGTTATCCTGTTGCCTCCAGTGGCGTTAAAATGAATTAAAATGCCCATGGATCGAAATTAGAATTGGGGGTCAGGGTACACGAAGAGAACGCCACCAAATAATTGTAAATTTAAATATGAAAAGAAAGATTTCTCCAATAACCTCTCGGTTTAAAAAAAATTCATTGAAAAAAAAAACAAGAGTTTAAGCAAACAACAAAACCTTAAAACTAAAACAGTTTGCTATAAAATTACTATAAAACAGTTTTTAAAAGTTATTCTCAGTCCAGTCATCAGTTCAATTTTGAGAATCAACATCGACTTTCTTGAAAATTGGGATTTAGGTAGTATTTGTAACCTTCTTCAAAATCTACCCTGTGCCGAAGCGGACTTTTACCCTAGGGAGAAAATCAACCCCTTTTATTGGGTGAAACATTTTTAATCAAAATTAACTGGGAGATCGATAGATTGACCAATTCTGATCGCTTTTGTTCTATAAAGTTTTTTGTAAAGTCGATACTTTCCGAGTTATTACGGATTAAAACTGTGCATTTTCATTAAAAAACGCACATTTTTTTACAGTTTTTCACGAATAACTTAAACAGTTTTCATTTCATTGAAAAATCATTTTAACAAAAATGTAGTTAATACAAAAACAAAGAGATTCGTTTTTTAATTACTTCTGTGTAAACTTTATTGCAACTATAGGCTGAACAAGTATGTAAAAGGTGGTTTTCTTCATGTGTTGGTTCTATTTACAATGTGATCGGAGTGCACTGCATATGCTTACAACTGATTGAAATTAGATGACCACATGGCAATACTAAATAAAACACAGTACGGCAGAGTAATGTATGTATTAGAGGAAAGACATAAGGAAAGACGTAAGACAAGACATTAGACAAGACATAAGACAAGACATTAGACAAGACATTAGACAAGACATTAGACAAGACATTAGACAAGACATAAGACAAGACATAAGACAAGATATTAGATTGAATCCAGTTAAGTTGTAGAACCAGGTTAGCATGTGGCTATTAACAGAACATTTTTTTTTTTTGTAAATATATGAGACATGTACAACATAACATTTTAATAATTCATCTTGTGTAAGTGTTGTTTAGTGTTTTATGTTAAATGTAAGGCTGATGATGCTTCCAGTGAAACATGTCACACTAATAACATAGATTGCTAGGGCATACAAAGTCTGTTCAAAAAGTATCCGACTTCTTTGAATACAAAATTTATTTTTTTAGATATACAAAAAATTACACTAGTCCCCTTCAAAATAGTCCCCCCCAGACTCCACGCATTTTTCCCACCGGTGTTGCCACTGTTGGCATATTTGGAAGACTTCTTTTTGAATTGCGTTCAGTCGGCTCGTCACATTCTGTATTATTTCCTCTCTCGACTCGAATCGGTGCCCTTTCAATGGCATTTTTAATCTAGGAAACAGCCAGAAGTCGCAGGAGGCCATGTCTGGTGAATACGGAGGCTGCCATGTTTTGTTGAATAAAATGCGAAGAATGTGCTGGAGCGTTGTCTTGGTGATGCTGCCAAGTTCCTGCTAACCTCAACTCTGGTTGCTTACACCTCACGGAGACTTCGGAGGACCTCTTGATAGTATTCTTTGGCGCTTGCTTGCCCTTGGGGAGCATATTCGTGATGTACGACACCTCGACAGTCGAACAAAACAGTCAAGATGGCCTTGACATTGCTAAGCACCTGCCGAGCTTTCTTCGGATGTCAGGGGACTGCATTTTAGTTTCGGGGTCGTAGCCATACACCCGCGACTCATCACTAGTTATTATCATGTTTAAGAAATTGTTGTCCCTATTTGCGCAGCCTAAGGCTAACAACAGACGAGACACCGGTGTACGGTACACTAGTGTACGGGACACTAAATGTACTATCAAATTAAATGTGTGTCAACAGATGAGACACTGAGTAGTGCGCTACCAGATTCTGTGGCTCTACGGTGTCTCTCCCAGCGAGAAGCTGGGACACCGGACAGTGTCCCGTACACCGGTGTCTCGTCTGTTGTTAGGCTAACATGTTTTGTGAAATTTCCAAATGAAGCTCTTTTTGTTCTCTTGTCAACCGCTTTGGCACGAATTTGGCGGCTACCCTTTTCATGAGTAAATCTTCAGTTAGGTTGGAGTGAGCGCTTTCAACACTTATTATAACTTCTTCTGTCAACTCTCGCACGGCCATACGTTGATCTTCCAGCACCAAAGCTTCAACTCGGGCAGTAACCTTGTCGTTTTTACTGGTGGAAGGCCCACCAGATCGTGGTTCACTATCGACGGATGTGCGACCACTTTTGAAGCGGTTACACCACTCTTTAATTTGTGTGGCACTCATGTCGTCCTTTCCAAAAAGCTTAACGAACTTTTCGAATGGTTTCTGCTTGATTATCGTCGAGTTTGTAACAAAAATGAATGCAATAACGCTGATCGACTCGTTCCTTCATTTTAGAAAATTAAAAATCCCACGAGCGTACTCTAGACTACTCTGTTCAATCAAACATGAACTTATCGGCCGGGAAAAAATATTAGTGTATTTCTAACATGTTTGGACATGCCTGTGCTGAAACGTGCCCCACTTTTAGTTTTATGCGCATGCGTACAAAAATAAAGTCGAATACTTTTTGAACAGACCTCGTACAACAAGATATTTATAACCATATATTCATAATTAAAGCAAACCGTAGCCTAAAATGAATTTGAACACAATTTTACTTGGTTATAAAAGCCATAGCATGGGAATCACACTTCTTGCTGTAGGCTAGCCTAGGCTGGATGATGTCGTCAGGGTTGCTAGCAGTGGTCGTAATAGATGCTGTACCAGCACTTCCAGAGATGTTCCTGATTCTGATCAGGTTCTGTTTCTTCCGCTTGCAAGACCCTGCCACGTAGGAGATGAAGGACGTGAGTACCAAAAGGAAAATCAGGATTACGATGAACCTGGAGACAACAGTAATAGTGCTATGTTGACAAAAATGTTTAACACAATTGTGGCTGAGGTATTTTATAATAACTATAGAAAGTGAAGTTTCACCAGTTTTTAATTAAAACAGAATTACCACTCTTTCTATTTCTATTATTATTTGCATTAACTTACTTAAAACAAAAAAAAAAACAGTAATAGGACATGTTCACTTAGACAAATATTTGAAGTCTATTATAAAGCATGATTGCTTTGTTTACATTCAGGCACATTAAAAGAAGTTAAAAATAAAGTGGTCACAATAAAATATTTTACGCAGCATTAGCCCTTATCTCTGTCATTAAAAAACTCTGGTCCTACTGCCCTATCTAGGTCACCACTACCCTCAATCCACCCTAACTCAATCCATGTTCTATCAGTGTATACAATCATCTATTTGCATTTGTTTCATTGCTAGTTGTAAACAGGGGCGGAGCCTCTAGTGAACAATATAAAACAAACAAGATGAAAAAATAAAACAATATTTCGAGACTTCGGCTCGTGTTTTTTTTTTTAATACTCAAAAATGTGGCGTTTTTGTCACGCTTGTCACTTTGCTGTCACGCTAGAAAGCTCAAAAGCTTTTCAACCCGCCCAGTAAAATTACAAAGATTTTGGCACCATCAGAAGTTTTCTACGACATCTGCGAGAGCATATATCGTCTCCACATACAGGCAGACACACGGACACAAAATTTTTTATTGGTTTTTCGTGTTCAGAGACCTCGAAAACGTTGAGAAAAGTCATAAAAAGGGGGGGAGGGATAAAATTTGTAGAATTTTCTCAAGATTTCAATACTTTGGCATTTTAACGCGAGCCGAAGTAATATAAAAGAATTAACAACAACAACAAAATTTACGCAGCAAACTTTCAGCTATCTTGTTAAGCTCATAATAGATATAATCCCACTACCTCGAGCCAAGTGCCTCTGTTTAGTACTGAAGCTCACAATTACGTAGGATATAAAATTAATAAAATAAGAAAAGATCTAAAAAAATATATGGATAATATTTTAAGTTGGCCTAGTCAGAAATAAGAAGTAAATAATCGAAATAAGATACTGTCAAATAATCGATGAAGAAAACAATATAAATGTAACAACAAATATTTCAGTTATACTAGTACGTATTCTCTATGTTCTCTTGTAATAATTACATATCCTTGATTCTTGGAATTGCCCTTCCGTGTCGGACAGTGTTTAATGATAATGAAAGTTTATTCTGTTAACTGTTTACACTATAGTCATTGCTAAGTTTACACAGACTCACCAGAAATACCAGCTGTCCCAAAACTCGTTGCGTTCTCTATTAAGAAAACAGCACTGAAGGGACTCGACACAGCAAAGAGTGCCAGCTGCTTGGCAACTGTAACATAGTATGGTTATAATAATAATACAAGTCTTTATTTAAGGGGGAAGTTAGGGCCATCAAGTTCACTCATCCTGAAAATCTTTTAATAAGATAAGTTCGTTTTGCAAAACTGCATATTTCTATAGTCTGTCCAAACAGCCAAGCGCTCTAGACCATAAAATCGACCCTCGCTCCCACACGCGCAGACACACTCACACGGCGTACCTGCTTAATGGTTCTTCTACGAGTCACCAACTAGCCCTTGTGCTACAAAATCACATTTTTATAACTGTTAACTTTACTTTTTTACTCTAATTAACATCCTATGTTAAGAAGACCTCTTAAGTGTCTTCTAAAATTTCCAATGTACGAAAAAAAGAAACTAAATCAGAATCAATATAACAGTGAAGGTATAATATTATTCTATTGATTTATTAGTTATTAATTTATTGTACAGTAACATTGCAAAATGAATTTGTAATTCTTTTTATTTTACTCTTAGTATCCGTTCACAGTTTATATTGATTCTGATTTAGTTTCTTTGTTTTTTGCACACGTTTGAAACCACTACTAGAATTACGGTAATTATGTATGTTATTATCGCGCTAATTCAAATAAAATGTCAATAACCATGATAAAAAGTCAAATTTATGATTTTGTAACTACTGACCGTAAAACCGCTTAGAGTTGTCACAATTGTATCGTGTTTGGACTCATTTTGCAAGGAATAATATTTAGAGTTCAGTAATTACAGTAAAACTTAAGTAAAGTTAACAATTAGAAAATGTGATTTTGTACTACTAGGGTTAGTTGGTGATTCATAGAAGAACGATTAGAGCCAGGTAGGTCGTGTGAGTGTGTCTGCGCGTG
>JAGFPH010001943.1:208784-220298 GCA_018207615.1 Philaenus spumarius
ATGAAGTGGTAAACATTAGCAACGATCGCACGGGTTTGGCTGTGAATAACTTTTCTACCTAATAACTGTCACTGCCTTCCATTAAACCTAATTATACAAATATAAACAATAAAAAGGAAACAACGCTAAAAAAACAATAATAAACAGCGATAATTAAATAGTAAATAGATTTGTGCACGGACAATAATGTGCCCGTACAAGGGCTTCTAGACCGAAGTGTTCCGTTCAAAGCTCGGTAGTAGACTGGCCTCTCTGACCCCCCACCACTCGAATTAACTCCGAGTACACTGCGCATGTCGAGGTCACAGTCCATGCTACAAATTCCGTGCTATAGAATTGTTGTTCGCACCTCTGCCTCCGACCCCGGTTCACGCGCTGCTTGTTCCGTTCTTTGCCAACAAACTCGTCTCGACCTTGCGGCCTACGATTTTGGGCCGCTTCGCCTCGTCCGCGGCTAACAAATTCACTTCCATATGAGGGCAAAAAAAAATTTGACAAAAATCTAAGTTGTTACTCCCATTCCATGTTAATGGCAATGTTAGGGTAAACATGAATAACAAATGGATCCCAGCTGTTGTATACAAAGCCTCGGTCATATATCGTAAGCTTACCAAATGGTAGACAACTTTAAAGAAATAGAAAAGATATCATCAAAGATTATTATAAAATGTTTAGTAACAACCCTAACATAAAAAAACACATATTTTGATGATCTAAATAGATTTAAGAAAACCGTTAATTCAAATTTAGATTGTGATCCTGATCAACTGTCATAAACAAAGAAGTTAGTTTGTAACTGATAAATTGACTGCCAGATATGGCAGAATAGTAAAACAGCCAGATAGGCTTGAATATTGTTAATTTTGTTTATGGACGGAAAAACTACGTTATTGTATGTAAATATATTTTGATTAAAATTACTTTAAATTAGTCAGTGATTCTTTTACTTTCTCACTATACTATAGTATAGGGAAATAATAGTGATCGCAAAAAAAATATATGTCGAGATTCTTGTGGAAATATCCGTTTTGGGACCCCCTGAGTCCAAAAACGTTGGTTTTTATAAAATGTCGGTCTGTATGTCTGTGTGTATGTCTATGTATACAAAGCTAGAGAGAAAACTATTCGATCGATTTCGAACAAATTTGCACAAAACATGTCAATTAGGCCTGTATAGGTGCACGAAAAAAGGTTTTGATAAATTTTGAAAAACAATTCCCTTTTTGGCCAAAAACCCCCCAAAAATCTGTTATAATTTTTTTATAAAAAAACGGCTTTAACGATTTTGATAAAATTTGGCTTATTTATAGCCCTTAAGGTACCCTACCATATGCAAAAAACCGCATCTTCCCAAAAATTCTCGTTTAGCTAATAATAACAACTGATTTTTGGGGTTATAATTTTTCAAAAACTTTTTCGAGCATCTGTACAGGCTTAATTGACGTGTTTGGTGCAAATTTGTTCGAAATCGATCGAATAGTTTTCTCTCTAGATAATAATAATAATAACATTTATTAGTTAATCTCCTACTTTAAAATCGCCTCTCCTACCCATCCTACAATTATGAAGTCACAGTGAATCAGTTTAATAATTTAAATATGTTTGTGAGAAAGTATGTGCCAGTTCCTGGTACCGTTTATTAGTTTTGCAATGAAACAGTCATGTTTTTACTTATGTTTATATATTAAGAGAATTTAATGTTTTTAAATTATGTCGAAATGGGGAGTGTAATAGACATTAAGTTATGTAAATACATAAGAGCTACTGTCAATGTCCTACAGGCTAGAGACTGCAATATTGTAACTGATTATATAAAACAGTTCATAGTAGATACTCAAGGAATGAAGAACTCATTAATTTACCTGACTTAAAACAGTTTGTTGTTAGCTGGAATAATACTTACGGGTCTCCTGGCCAAAAGGCCGAAGCCGAGCACTGGTCTAGAGGGTTGCCCTCCTGTAAACAAAATAAACAAGAAATTATTAAACGTTTGTTAAAAACTAAAATAATGTATTTGTTACTAAGTATGACCCAGCGAACACATAAGACCAATAGAAGGGGTATCTTGGCGCCATAATTACTCAATCAGTAAATCGAAAACGTCCAATAGTCTTTCTATTAAATCAAATATTATTTCGTTCACGCAAAAACACTACTGCGCATGCGTCAGGATCTAGGTATACAATATTCTGTTTGCATTTGCTTCGTGTAGGTGAGCGTAATGAGTAGGAGATAAAACCCTAGAGTGTATGTAATAACTGTAAACCGAGTTGTTATCAAACTCTTAATCGCAAAACGCGATCAAAAATATAATTTTGTCATGTTTATCGTCAACAGTATTTATATTATTGGCAATTATCTCACCTTCTTAAAATTTCCTATTTTCATTGTGTATCTTTCTTTAGCGAATTAATGATAGGCCTAACATGATATTAATGATAACATGTTAATATCATGTTATCATCATGTTATTAATGATAACATGATATTAAAGATAACATAATATTAATGATAACATTACAATTAATCGTACTAATATTATAAATGTGAAAGTTTGTGTGTTTGTTTGTTTGTTTGACTGTCAATCACGCAAAAAGTACTAGATGGATTTGAATTAAATTTGGCACACGTATGAGAATTGGCATGACCTAGAATGAGACATAGGCTACAAATCATTTTATTCATGGAAATATTTATTGTTATACATCCATTAAGACTACAGAGCTAGATATTTTTACATTTATTTCTTACAAAATATATATAAAAAGTAAATCAAATTTGTATTTTATACCGAGCCGCTAAGGGGTAAAATTGTGATAACAATCCCTAAATACAAATTAATGATTATACTTCCCATAAAGCTAGAAAGCTGGAAATTGGTAAATTTATGTCTTACAAGATAATATAAAATGTAAACTATATTTGCATTTTATACTGTGCTGCTAAGGGGTGAAATTGTGATAACAACCCTTAAAACAATACACATTAAATATAACCTTCCCTTAAAGCTACAGAGCTGGAAAGTGACATTCATTTCTTACAATATATATATATATATATAAATGTAAACAATATTTGAATTTTGTAGTGTAGTGACAAGGGGTGAAAATGTGGTAACAACCCGTAAAACAATACAAATTAATTATTATACTTCCCATAAAGCTAGAGGGCTGGAAATTGGTACATTCATTCCTTACAAGATATATATACAAAGTAAACCATATTTGTATTTTTCAGTATGCTTCTAAGGGGTGAAAATGTAACAACAATCCTTAAAACAATACGAAATAATTATTATACTTCCCATAAAGCTAGAGAGCTGGAAATTGGTACATTTATTTCTTACAAGACATTTATACAATGTAAACCCTATTTCCTTTTATTCACGTGCTGCTTAGGGGTAGAAATGTAATAACAACCCCTAAAACAATAAACATTTATTACTATGCGGCGAATCTTTGGACCGTGTGCTAAACCACGGGTACAACAGCTAATGTTAAATAAGTAAAAGATGTAAAATAATTGTAATATCTTTAGTGGTTTTATTCGTTCCGAATATATATAAACAAAAAACAAGTTTATTAATAGATAAAAACAATTATAACAAAAATAAATACTTAATAAATGGTTATTTTAAATAACGTTAAAGGAATGCTATATACAATAATGTTTGTCTTATATACTCTTACGAACATAGTCTTACGAAACTAGTCCAATAAAAAAGCGTTGATCTACCGTATTAAAAAATCTAATATATATTATATAATCTATTAATGAATACTCAAATCGAACGGTGATTCATTGTTGCTTCGAGGTAGTTTGAAGAATTAATAATAATTATTATACAAAAATCATTCAACTAATTCCCCGCACTTACATGAAGAAACTGTGCGGTTAAAAATTATGCTTATTTTAAATCAACAGTTTCAGATTACATTTTACTTTATACAAGCTATGTGTGAATACACTAAAAATAAAAGTAAAAATAAATCAACAATATGTAACACTCTCTGATGTCAAAATATATCAAAAATAATTAATGGTAACCGGTATATTAAATATGTAATACTACTATGCATGTTGCACATTCTATACTAATAGCCTACTAGCATTTATCCGTGGCTTCGCACACGGTCCAAAGATTCGCCGCGTAGTAATAAATGTTTATTGTTTTAGGGGTTGTTAATACATTTTCACCCCTTAGCAGCACGCTATAAAATGCAAATATGATTTACATAGTACATAATATGTTTGGTAAGAAATAAATGTACCAATTTCCAGCTCTCTAGCTTTATGGGAAGTATACTAATTAATGTGTATTGTTTTAGGGTTTGTTACATTTTTACCCCTTGTCACTACACTAAAAAAGTACAAATATGGATTACTTTTTATACAGGGTGGACCAGCTTAAGTGTGACAATGTGTCTGTTGAATAAAAATAAGCAAAAGATATAACTTAAAACATATGGCAGATTTAGAGATTTAGCTAAAATTTTGCAGCTTTTGATAACTAGCCTTAGCTAAAGGTTATTCACCTCACTTTAACCAAGTGCTGATACTAAAAGCTTTGACTTAATAGTGAAAGCTAAAGCTAAGTATAAATGCTAAAAGCTTTTGCTTATTTTTTATTCAACAGACACAAATAGCTAACTTTTAAAATACGATTCGGACAAAAATATTTAAATAGAACACCTGCCCTTAATTTTTGATACCTTTTGGACTGTGTATACAAAATTTTCAAAATCCGCCATTTTGAATCCAAAATGGCGGTTAACTTCATTTTTTTAAATAGAAACCACCCATTTGTATAACGTTTTTAGATTTTATGGGCAATTTTAAGACTTTTTTGTTCTTTACATTTTTTGATAAACCTAACGGTTCTCCCGTAAAATGAAGTCGAAGTTTAATTTTCTTACAGCTAATTGCTCAATTGCGTTTGAAAGATTTAATTAAATTTTATGGGAGAGTGATGGTTTGATATTTTATTGTATTAATTTGATTTAAAAAAAGTTTGTTGTCTGAAGCATGGTTTAGAAGTTGGTTGTTGTAACCTTTGAGTGATAGCTGTAAGAAAATGAAACTTCGACTTCATTTTACAGGAGAACCATTAGGTTTATCAAAAAAATGTAAAGAACAAAAAAGTCTTAAAATTGCACATAAAATCCAAAAACGTCATAAAAATGGGGGTTTCCATTTAAAAAATGAAGTTGGCTTCCATTTTGGATTCAAAATGACGGATTTAAAAAAAATTTATAGACAGTCCAAAAAGTATAAAAAATTAAGGGTAGATGTTCTGTTTAAACATTTTTGTCCGAATCGTATTTTAAAAGTTAGCTATTGTCACACTTTAGCTGGTCCACCCTGTATATATCTTGTAAGAAATAAAGCACAAATTTACAGCTCTCTAGTCTCAATGAAAGTATAATAAATATTTATTGTTTTAGGGGTTGTTTCAACCCTTAAATCAAATGAATTCTAGTCTATGTCTCATTCCAGGTCATGATCTATATGTGTGCCAAATTTCATTCAAATACAGTAGTTTTTACGTGATTAATATTTATTGTTTTAGGGGTTGTTTCCACCCATAAATGTAAATGAATTCTAGCGTATTTTTCATTACAGGTCATGGTCTATATGTGCGCCAAATTTCATTAAAATCCATCCCGTAGTTTTTACGTGATTGAGTAACACACACACACAGATACCATTAGATTTTTATATAATAGTATAGATTATCATAATCATTCCGTGTTTGGTGTCATTTTTCTTGGAATTGCACTAAGTTTAAAAATAAATATACTGATGTCAGTAATTAAATTGTATATTTTAAAGAAGTAGCAATTGCACACTGAGCGCCCCAGTGTACGAGTCATGTACCTGCCGGGTGGGACGGACGCAGGCAACTGCATTGGTGGGGGTCACGGTAACTAGAACTACACGGTATGTGTCACGAGACAGCTGCGCAGTAACTCTGAGCTCAGACGACGTCACTGACACCGTCTCATGCTTCCCGCCTAGCAGAAGCAGATTGACTTGCACTAACTATTTACGCAAACAACGATTTGCTGGATTCGTTATGTGTAATTTTTACACAAATGTGTGCGTGATGTGTAGTATTGTTTCCTTCTAAACAGTGCATATAATATTTT
Organism: Philaenus spumarius; assembly: GCA_018207615.1. NCBI lineage: Eukaryota > Metazoa > Arthropoda > Insecta > Hemiptera > Aphrophoridae > Philaenus > Philaenus spumarius. The sequence goes on from JAGFPH010001943.1 coordinate 214,934, forward strand.
AAGTTTAAGTGTGTGTATATTTAAGTGTTTTATAACAAAATGCCTTGTTGTGCAGTTGCCGGTTGCACCAATCATACGGATCACGCAAAGAGGTTAGGAATTTCCTTTCATAGATTTCCTAAAGATAAACTACACAAACAGTGGGTATATTTTTGTAAAAGGAAATATCATTTTAATTCACTTACAGCGCGGATTTTCTCTGAGCATTTTTTAACGACAGATTTTGAAAGAGACTTAAAAAGTGAACTATTAAACAAACCTACCTAAAAAACATATTTTAAAACCCAAGACAGTTCCAACACAAAAAATACCAAATGCCACCACAACACCCCCCCCCCCACGTTATCTGAACGAGCCGAAAATCGTGAATCTAAAAATATTATAAAATCTTTGCTACATGATTCAGCAGACAGTGTAAATATTCAAAACACACCTGATGATCAGGAAGCTAATTCTTTCAATTTAAATTTAACACGGTTATTTATCTACGGTAGAGGCTCTTTTATATGAAAACGACAATAATTTAAAAAAAAGGAAATAAATTACTTGTAAATAAACTGAACAATGCTAGTGTACTTATATCAAAACTCAAACAATCATTAGAAAAATATGAAAAAATATTTACCGTATGTCAGCAGCAATATGTATTAAAGGGGAAATGTACAAACTGGTCGGCTGATGATGTAGCAAAAGCAGTAACTATCAGATGCATCTCTAAAACATCTGGTGTGCACATCACACAACTTTCCTTACCAAAATAGATGCTGTATCAATTACCAAATTTTTCGAGCGAGAGATTGATGATACCATTTTCGAGTTAATAGGAGTATCCGTTTCGAAGAAAGCGGTACTAACTTCAAAACGGTTAATCACACGGACCTGATTTTGGTCTCAATCGATTTCTCACCCCCAAAAATGTCAAGGTCGATACCAAACACGGCTAGTTTAAAAAAAGTAATTTTTGCCCCCAAAAAGGGCGTTTTTGGGGTCAATTTTTGAAAAAATGGAAAAAGTTGAGTGGGGTATCTTTTTTGACATTCTTTTGGACGCTGAATCGAATGAGACCATTTTCAAGTCGATAGGACCAGCCATTTCGGAGATACAAACAAAATAACTTGCGTTTTTGTAATAACTTTTTTCAACGAATTTTTAAGGGTATATAGCGTACATAGCGTGTTAAGGGGGTCTGAGTAGAGTATGTTAGCAAAGTTTAATTAAAATCGTTAGAGGGGTTTTGGAGTAAATACAAAAAATGTGCTAAAAACTGGTCCCACGGTAAGACACCACCTCCGATTTGCTTCAAATTTACATGGGTTTAATTGTTTACGTGTTTGAAGATATTCTGTAAATTTCAGTTCGATCCGTCCAGCCGTTTGCCCTGTGCACTCCGGACACACACACACACACACAGACACACAGACAGACCAATTGCCAAAAATGCATTTTTTGGACTCAGGGGGCCTTGAAACGTAAAGATATTATGAAAACTCGACATCGAATTTTTGGGTCGATCGCAATACTTACCTTACCTAGTATAGGGTAAGGAAAGTAAAAAGGATTATCATATCTAAGGGAAACATTAAAATATCCCCTCCCAGTTTAGAGGCCTACATGTGAATGTCCAGGTCATGATTATTCGTAGCCTAACACGGAAATGGAAGCCGATTACAGGTACAGTACCTGTTTTGTTGTATTTACTATTTGTTATGCTATTGTTATCACTTAATATTTGACCTTGAATATTTCCATTTTAGGTTTATTAATTGGGTTTAGGTAATTCATACTATTAATTTTAAACGAATCAACAAAATGTTTCCTTAAATTTTTGTACATGCAAGTACATCTTTTTATAATAAATAACTATGAATTTACTGTCGATGAAAAAGGTTTTACTATAAAAAAAATTGCACCTCAAGATTCCCTAGAGTGTATATGTAATCCCATGAAAGATTGTATATTTTCCGTTCACCCATTGTCACTGGCGAAATCGAATCGCTGTAGAGATGCCGGGCGCTTCGGTGTCAGTGACGTAACGTTTTCACGTTTTTCGGGATGGTGAAAAACAAGAGCCCGTTGCCTGTGGAAAAATACAAACTCATAAGAATTGATTTTAATAACTTTTTTTTTGAAAAATGTGTTTTTGATGTTTAAATTTATTGATAACGATCTCTGTTGCATTTTATACATCAGTTGACGATTACGTTTATATTGTTAGGCAGTACTTTAGCTGTGCGTAAAAAGTGCATACTTTTACTAAAAATTAAAGATGGCGGGCTAAATTTTTGACATGCTAATAAAATAGCGTTTTTACATAGAGTAGGTTCCTTGATCTAGTTTCAAAATTTATAAACGAAATGTTAACCGTTCTCAGACTTTTCACTCACCCAGTATAAAGCAACCAGTACTGTTATGTAAACTGTAATAATTGTTAAAATACATTCAAACAAGGTCCTGGCTCTTATTTTCACGATAGAAAAATTCCAATATTTTTGTACACTTAAAAGAATAGTTTAGTCGTTGAAGCATGACATTATACCAATATCTTTGCAATCAATTTTCAGGGTTCTTTACTATACTGCAGATTAATTTTAACTGAACATAAATTTTCAGTATTAACCTATTGTCTAAAGCTGCTCCTTCGCATGAAACTAAATGTCATAACATCAGCCCAAGTTAAATAATAACAAATAGAAAATGTCATAACTAGTTAGTTTATATGAATGTCCACCACATGACATCTATTTTACATTAGCTGCAAAAAACAAATTAAGTGGACATTAGGCGGCGCGACATTAAATAGCCGCCATGGTTCGAGTTAGTTGTTATTTTGAAAAATGTCGCGACATTTATTGCCACGGCACCAAAATGCATGACTTTATATCACATAAAAACGAATCTTAAGATATTATGTTTTGATCTTTACCTGGTACAGTGCTGGGATCTGGGACAAAACGTACTTTCTTCCTCACTGGAACAATAAAAACAGATTAGGAAAAGTGATAAGAGTGCGGTTGCGTCGGCCCTCCTAAAAATGTCAAGTTTTAAAAGAACCGTTTCAAAAAATTACAATAATTCGACCACGCAGCTGGACCGTTGACGCGAATTGAGCAAATTTCCAATATTAAATGTAGGCCTACATGTTTTAGGGTTTCAACCAACTATTTTGGAAAATTTATCTACTCATGAAGGAGCTCAATAGTTGCCTGTGTATGAAATCTATAAGTAGAATTTGTTTCCACCTAGCCTAAAGCTTCGTCTCACGCGCTCCTTCGTCCCACTCGCAGAGTTTGAACTCCGATCCTTGCGGCCTCGGACTGCTTCGCAAGGTCGTTTAAAGATAGGGAAAGAAAACATTGTATCTCGCGCTCTCTCGCACTTCACCGCGAGTTAAATGGTTTGCCAGCGCTTCCTATCGGTTCATTGCTGTACTACAACTTCGAGTTAGAAGAATCTAGTAGAATTTAGTACACAGTACCTGCGCTTCTTAACTTTTAAGTATTCATTGGTAACTGTTTGTGCTTTAAAAATATCCAATCACCTCTGACGACACTGTTTAACTGCTTTCGGAACTAGAGGTACACATTTTGTTTGAACAACAATTTTTACAACATTTAAAAAATTACACATCACAAAAAACAAACAGTTTTGATATTCACGAATAAATAACTTACATAGTACGCCTCGGTACACACAACATTTAGTTTACAGTTACCAAACCTAGGCCCCAATATTCAAATATTATTTCTACGACAAATTTTACTGAAATGCCTTCAACCGATCAGTGACACACTGACGGGAAAACCAATGTCACCAATTTTGTGGCGAACTGCTAAGGAGTGAAAACGTCATAACGACACCTAAACAAATAAATTGCATCGTTAAACCCTTCTCACTTTTCGTTTTAAGTTGCAGAACCCTAAATCAAGTATATATATTAAACACATTATATAATTCTAAACAAACAAAAAAAAGTTTTACTGTAATTACATAGCATTGCAGGAAGATGTTTATACAAAAATAATTACCGGATAAGAGTTAATGATTAATATTAAAATAATTATGACGTAATAAAATTATTAATTCACAACTTACGGAAGTTAGTTGGGACGTGCACAGCATCCCAGTCGTCCCAGGTGTCCCAGTCGTTAATCACCACAGGGTCGGCTGAAATTAAAGAAAACTTTATTAGCTGGAGAGGAATTGTGATAAGATAATTTGCTTGGTTTTTAGAAGTTTTAGAAAAACGAGACTCTGAACGAAGTTTCTCCGTAGTTTCCTATATACAGGGTGGTTATAAATTAATGGATACATTTTAAGATTTACACACATAAATAACCAAGCAACGTAATATACTTTGGATGCATGGAAAATAAGTGTGAATGTGATAGGGGTATGGAAGTTTTTTCATTTTTTTTTTAATAGTTGTGTATAGTACCTATTGTGTTTCTTTTTAATATGTTGAACTTGTAGCTACGAATGTGTATTTAGGTATGAGAGAGAGTGTGTATGATTTATTATGGTATGTGAGTGTGTGTTATGTATGTGTAATTTTAACTAAGTAATATTTATGTTATGAACGCAGATCCTTTGGCTTAATTATCACAGAACAAATTATTCTTGTTTTACTTTTTTTTGTAATATTTTTAATCAATTTTAAATTTAATTTTAATTTATTAACAATTTAACTGCTCCCGATGACATCTTGACCTCTGTTTTTTCTTGGTATTTTAGTTGAGAGATATGCAGCCTCAAAACGGGCAGACCCATGGAGGCTGCAACAATATTTCATTCCTTTTTCTTTTCTTCTTCTTAAGTTTTTCCTGTTGTTGTTTGTATTAAGTTTTTTTGTTTTATGATTTAGAAGTAATATTGTTTTTTTATTTTTTATGTATTTTATAGTAAGTAATGTAGTATTGTGTATGAGAATAATATGACTTATTCAACAGATTCTTACAAAAAAACATCCTGCCAACTTACCAGTGATCAATGCAACATAAAACTATTATAATTTAATAATTTCCCAAAGTAAAAATTACAACAAATATGAACAACAAGCATGAGTAGTTAGTTATAACAATTTAAGAATACAATTACCTAGTCCTACTGGTGCATCCTTATTGCCTTTCTTTAAGCATCCTTTTTTGACAATAACACCTCCACCGACAATGTTTATTACAGGTTGCTTTTTTCTTCCGCAGCAAAATACTGGAACAAAAATAGTCCGTTATAGAAGGAACCTACCTCAAGTATGTAGTACTAATATTGTAATTTACCTATTTAGATTTGTTATTGCTTAATTGTGATAAGCAACATTTATAGAACATCTTCAATACTAGGCCTACACGAAATTCTAAAGAAAGTGTAT
>JAGFPH010001943.1:220398-231495 GCA_018207615.1 Philaenus spumarius
GAAGAACGATTAGAGCCAGGTAGGTCGTGTGAGTGTGTCTGCGCGTGTGGGAGCGAGGGTCGATTTTATGGCTTAGAGCTCACTTCTGTTTGGCCAAACTATAGACTTTTATAGTGTCATTGGAAAGTGTCTTTTTGTTTTACTATTTTACGAAATAATTTCCAAAGAGTAAATTTGTTATTAAAAACACAAAAAGACATACTAACTTTCCTTAACTTTTATACAAATTTTTGGATTTTTACAGTTAAGTTATGTGTAGTTATTGGTTTATTCAACCTGGCATCCTATACCAACACAGTAAACACAGCAATATTGTATGTACATTTGCTGTCATTACCTTTAACTTAGCTATTATCCTTCATCCGACTGTTTTGACAGTTACACCATCCAAAAGGGAATCAAAAGGGCTACAAAAATATGTCTTGACATTTTTTTAAAAAAATTACGGTTTTTGAGTAATTTAGGTTTGAAATTTTCAAACAGCCGCCATTTTGAAACGCATGATTTGATTTAATTGCTTATTTTTGTTTAGATATATCGATGTTAGGTTAAACTTCGTGCCAAGTTTGAACTTAATCAGTCAAACCGTTCTCTAGATATGAATTATTTTGTTAAAAAAACAAAATAGCGGCTATCTGGAAAACGAAGCCTTTTTGGGCGTATGTTTATATGAACCTTTTTTCTTATTTTGACATAATATAGAACCATTTGCCGAAGTTTGGCACTTTACTTATGGGACACCCTGCATATTATATGTTTAGAAACTGGAAACATACTGTGACTAGAAACTTTAAGTAAATAATTCAGGCTATATTTTTTTACTTAAATTATACAAATTTTTGATAATTAGACACTAATATTGAAGGAGGTACAAGCGTAAAGGGAGGGCAAGAGTGTTGCTGTGTCAGCCTCTTTGTCAGGGCCGGTTTAAGGGGTAAGCAAAGTACGCGGTCGCGTAAGGCGCCAAGCAAAAGGGGGCGCCTAAGCGCTCTCCAATGTTCAGTATTAAAGAATGAGACTAGAAGTTGAAGTTGATTTACATTGCCAAATTGTAGGAGTAAGGAGTTAGGGTAAATCGTATATCGTAAGGTGGGACCTTTGCGCATACTCCTACTACTTTATTTATTGTTATTCCCAAATAACAATAATCACAAATAATAACAGTATTTTGCTTTGCCTGCAAAGTCTTTGGAAATGTGAATTCATCTCTTGCCGGAGACCAAGGATATTCTGACCAAGATTTTGACCAGTCATGAGAAATCTTCTACCCACATACACAATTGTCAATCTTGGCGTGTGAATTGTCCATGCGATTATGTTTGGAAAGAACGATTGACAAGGAGCATGAGAGAACCACTCGAGCTGAAACAGAACATTGGAACCAAGTGTTGAAACGTTTACTTTGTGTTGTCAAATTTTTAGGATCTCAGGGCTTGGCTTTTCGAGGAACAAAAGAGTCTCTTTTCGAGCGTAACAATGATAACTTTTTGAAACTTGTAGAGTATATTTCCAAATTTGATGTTGTCATGGCTGAACATGTAAGAAGAGTTACTTCAGAAGAGATACATGTTCACTATTTGAGCAAACAAATACAAAATGAGTTTATCTCTAGTCCACTAAGATCCAAGACCGAATCATAAGTGACCTAAAACAAGCAACATATTATGCTATAATACTGGACAAACAATACAGCCATACAGAACAAATGACAATGGTGGAGAGATTCGTTACATGTGTTAAAAATGAGGAAGTGTCAATTAAAGAACATTTTTTAGGCTTTCTGCCTATCAAGGATACAACAGGTGAAGGTCTCGCAGAAGTCTTACTCAGTGAGTTATCTCCACGGAACATCCCTTTAAAAGACATGAGGGGCCGACGATATGATAATGGCTCCTACATGAGAGGAAAGCATGCTGGAGTCCAGTGCTTGATTTGAATTCCAGGGCATTTTTCGTGCCATGTGGTAACCATTCTATGAATCTAGTGGTTAACGATGCTGCTCTCTCTTGCCCTACTGCAGTTGATTGTTTTAGTACGATTCAAGAAATCTTCAACTTTTTCTCTAGTTCATCTCACAGGTGGAGTATTTTGATGAAACAAATAACCAATCTAACAGTGAAAGCCCTTAGTAATACTCGGTGGGAGAGTAGGACTGAAGCCATAGTACCTCTTAGATATCACATTGAGGAAATATACGATGCTTTGTATGAAGCCTCTCAAGACCACAAGCTGGATGCTTTTAGCAGGAACACTGCAATAGGAGTAATAAGAAAACTTCAAACTTTCAAATTTTTGTGTTGCTTGGTTACTTGGCATAATATCCTTTTTAAAATAAACATGGTGAGTAAGACCTTGAAAAGTCTCATCTACTTTGCAAACTTCAATGGACCTTGGTGAAAAGTGTTCAGACATTTTTGGAAAATATGAGATCTGATGAAGGTCTCAATAGCGTTATCATAGACGCTTCAGAGCTGGCAGAAAAAATTGGTGTTTCTGCTGAATTTGAAAAAGAATCCGAAGTTCGTCCAAGGAAAACAAAGAGGCAATTCTCCTATAAGAGTGAGGATGGACCGATTCAAGCTCTGGACTGGCATCATTCAAAGTGAAATTTTTCTTTGTGGTGCTTGATACGGCAATCAACTCACTTAAAGAGAGGTTTGAACTAATGGAAAACCACAGCAAGAGTTTTAGTTTTCTGTATGACATTAGGAATCTTCAGACATGGGACAAGAAGACTTTGAAAGACGCCTGCATACAACTTCACAATGTTCTGAGTGATGGAGAAGAATGTGACGTAAACGGAGTTGAACTGTTCGAAGAGCTAGACATTTTTGCGCCAATGTTGCCACCCGGAAGTTCTCCAAGTACGGCCTTGTCGTATATAACAAAAAATGCTTATATGGACACATTCCCTAATGTTTTTGTTTCTTTAAGAATCCTTCTGACGCTCCCTGTTTCAGTAGCAAGTGGTGAAAGAAGTTTTTCCAAGTTGAAACTATAAAAAACTTACCTCAGATCCACCATTTGTCAGGAACGTTTGAGTGGACTGGCAACAATGGCCATTGAGAATGATTTGTTAAACCAAATAGACACTGACTACATTCTCAACGAATTTGCCAAAATGAAAGCAAGGAAAATCTCGTTCCAGTGTTAACGTTTTAAGTTTGTCTTTATTTTACGAGTAGGCCTTTGACTGTTGTATTTATTTATTTGTTCACACTTAATTAACTTTCTTTTTTTTATATATGTAATTGGTTTTTTAATTTTTTAAATGTTACATTCAATAAATAAGGACGAGAATGTTTAATACATGTTGATAATTAAGCCTCTATGTTTATTCATATTTCGCAAGGGCACGTTTCGGACATTCTTAAGCATTTATATTTACTCGTATTTTTAAACGTATCCAGAGATAATCCTTACTACCAAATAAGTTTTTTTGGGGGGAGGGGCGCCGGAATGTTGTTCGCTTACACTAGAAAAATGTCTAAAACCGGCCCTGCTCTTTGTCTGCCTTTAACACGTTCACTGCTAAGCAAATTTCGTATTTCCTGTGCTAGGAGCTGACCTTTTATTTGTTATGTTTATAGCCCAAATGAGTAGAAATTAATCTATTTTTTATTTTTGAACCTTTTTACGTAATAATCACTAATATTTTAAAGCGGACGCAAATGTTCGCCCATAGCACATAGGCTTAAAATTGGCATGTGAAGCATGCAATGCATTGTGTATTGAAAATACTCCCAATATGGGGATTGGCATGCAAAGCACGCAATGCTCCGTATATTGAAAATACCCCCAATACGGGGGTTGGCGTGTGAAGCACGCAATGCTCTGTATATTGAAAATACTCATATAATACGGGGGTTGGCGTGCTAAGCACGCAATGCTCGGTGTATTGAAAATTCTTACAATACGGGGGTTGGCTTGCGAAGCACCTATGCATTGTCTATTGAAAATACTGCCAAAAGGGGGTTGGCGTCCGAAGCACGCAATGGATTTTGTATTGAAAATACTCCCAATACAGGGGTTCGCGTGCGAAACACGCAATGATCTGTGTATTGAAAATCCTCCCAATACGGGGGTTTGCGTGCAAAACACGCAATGGATTGTGTATTGAAAATACTCCCAATGCGGGGGTTGGCGATGCACCAATGCATTGTCTATTGAAAATACTGCCAATAAGGGGGTTGGCGTACGAATCACGCAATGCATTGTGTATTGAAAATACTCCCAATACATGGGTTCGAGTGCGAAACACGCAATGTATTGTGTATTGAAAATACTGCCAATACGGGGGTTTCCCTGCAAAGCACGCAATGTATTTTGTATTGAAAATACTCCCAATACAGGAGTTGCCGTGCGAAGCACGCAATTCATTGTGTATTGAAAATACTTTCAATATGGGGTTTGGCGTGCGATGCACGCAATGCTCTTTGTATTGAAAATCCTCCCAATACGGTGGATGGCGTCCGAAGCACGCAATGGATTTTGTATTAAAAATACTCCCAATACATGGGTTCGAATGCGAAACACGCAATGCATTGTGTATTGAAAATCCTCCCAATACGGGGGTTGGCGTACAATCACTGTGCGTCGGCCGCTTCTCATAGTGTTCAGTGTCAAGGTCACATGTGCGTCTTTAGCAGTGAACGTATTAACGAATGTTGTATAAACTGGTCCCCTAGAGAATGTGTGTTAAAACTACCACTTACTGTGAAGGCAATGTGATATTCTTAGGTAAGAATGTACATTCAGAGAAAGTCCGTGCCATCAAATGATATCACTGCTCATCTGCAATACACAAATTTGTCTTAGAATTACAGTACTTTATTGGCTGGACCAATTTCCTATTTTTTGTTTAAAAATGTTCGTAATAGTCCGAACTAGGTTTTTACATAAAGAAAAATTTGAAAAGCTTCCCGAAAAAGTTTCAAATTTGGAAAAAACTAAACTGCCTAGCTTTTGTATGGACTCAAGACCGTAGTGCACAAAAACAGATGTTCGTATAAATAGCTTAGTAACCCGTCATGTTTGTTTACATTCATTACCATAACAACTTTACTAAGCATTTATAATCAGTTTATTATTTTTGAAAACCAACAGATTTTTTATTTTAGATTAACCAACTTAAAGCAAACAAAAACAAAAATGAATTAAAAATTTCTACTATACAGTATTTTAATTCAATTCAAACATTGGTTGTTACATATTATATATATAAAACAGCTGTGTTGGATCAAAACCCGAACATGATTTTAGGTTAGGCCTACAATGAACCAAAACACGTTTATTTGCAACCAATTTAGAATCAGTTTTTTTTACAATTCTTCACAACTATCAGTTTTTGTTATATTAGGTAAAAGCAAACAAAAGGTATACTGTATTATCTATAAAGGTTTACAAACTATAAATCTAAATTTGTGTGGTATATTCTTAAGTGGTATACAACAATTTTGCAATTCGATTAAGTTACCCTTTAAATTAAATCAAGCAATAGCAAAGCATTGCTGGGTCCACTAGTTAGAAATACAAATTGTTTCAGTGTATGAAATCAACTGTAATTCCGTTGAGAAATTGCATGAAAGTTGAGAGGCGGTTGGAGTAAAAAGTGAATTGTTCCAACAGTGAATAGCTCCAATCGGTGTTTAAAACTATTTACAAGCCTAAACTTTCTTTCAAATCATTTATAACCCTACGAACTTAAAGTTATAAGTATTGATATTATAAGTATTGATAAAATGACCTGTGAGCTCCGTTTTCACATAATTTTACTTAGCAGTTCATATTATAACTTACATGTTGACTAGTGACTTGTAGGGGCAATAGCCCCTATATATAGGCTATATTTCTAGGAGCAATACCTCTTCGTGATGGCCTACCTTTTGCGAGGTGGTCTTCCAGCGTTATTCATTACAGTAAAAAAGTACAGTTGAAATAATTTTATAATGTGTTTAATCATATAGCCTAAGCTTTGATTTTAATTCTCACAAACAAAAACACATCAGCTAGAATAACAAAACACATCACAAAACTGCACATTCAGGTGTTGTTATGATAGCTGAATTTTCCAATTTATATAGGCTACAATCACCTGTTTTTAACACTAAAATCACTTGATTTACACCTATATATTACCATGCTATTTAAATTGGAATTATTATATATTATACAATCACCTGTTTTTAACACTAAAATCGCCTGATTTACACCTACATATTCCCATGCTATTTAAATGGTAATTATTTTATTCCGTAACAACTTTTCGTGACACAATTAACAAAAATTAATATTTTCCACCAAAACTTCATGCCCAGAGACCTCTAAAATGAGACCTCTCCCAGCTTTCTAAGACATACCGTTTAAAAAGCTGTTTGTAAGACATACCGTTTCTAGTGCACTGTTTGTTTATCGTATATTTTCTAATTTGATTTTAATGTTTTTATACAAAGTTTTGTACCATTAATAGCATTTGGTGTTAATGGTTTTATTGATGTAAAATTATTAGTTAAAAGAGTTTATTTCAAAATACGCGGCACAACGAGATCAAACTTATGTATGTTGTACCTATTCCCTGTCTGCTTAGGTCTTACATTGACATCGTAACTTACAACTAACAAAATAAATACATCTTAACGTTTATAATCTAATTTACATCGGGTTTAATTCATATTTAATTACAAAAATTACATTTCTGTAATTTTTTTGTGTCTACGATCCCATTTACATAACTCGATTGGTTATGTTTGGGTTTCTCTACTGTCTATTAGTCTATTTGTAAACAGCTGTTTTTACATCGGTTTTGAATAGACTTTGTGTGTTCGATGTTTTTATTTTTTAAATGAAATTTTGACTCGTTTTACTCATGCCATGTTTACTAATAACACGAGGAAGTTAATAAATCTTGGTTGTATAATGTTCCAAATCCCAGAAAAAGTGAACAGTCAGAAAATGTAATAGCCTAGTGACAAACCTATAATATTTAGTATTTGACCTAGTTTTTGCAATGTAAACATTCAAACCTAACCTATCATAGGAAGTAAATAAAATAGCCTAGATCAAAGCCAATTTATAAAGTCAGTGATAATAAGAAATATTAATTATAACCATAATAACTTATAATTTTACAGTGATTAAATATGGATTATTCAGAAGCGAATTTAATGGAAATAATAGATTCCTACAGAAACCAATCCAGTATTTGGATCCTCTGCATAAGGATAATTTTTTTTTAATATGAAAGCAGATGCTTGGCGAGAAATATCCGCGGAGATGGATATATCTGTGCAAATATGACGAATTCGATGCACACGAGCGGCGCGCACACCGCGCATGTATGTACGCACCTTAAGATGGAAGTATTTCCTGAGATCCCCTTCAATCAATATATTTACTTTTCCCACACAAAATATAGTAAATACTATATCATGTGACATTCAATATTATTATTATTCCAAGATAATATTATCCCTGAGAAATGAATCAAACTTACTTGGCATCAAACATGCTCGTAAAGATGGTGAAGATATTATAATGCCTGAGAAATATAATTATTGAATCGGTTGAAAGAATATTGCAACGAAGACCATGATGTACAACTTCAATTGGTTCTATAATTGAAAAAGAAGTATTAATGAAAGTAATGAAGAAGCACAATATCATCAACATTGAAGCCGCTATACAATGTTTACCTTATGACAAACAAAATATTACTCGATGTTTAATTGGCGACAAGGTTCAATCCACTGTTCTAAAGAAACTTACAGATGCTCCCAATAAAAAGCTGGATATCATTACGGCCAAGGTAATTAAAAATAAATTACAGAAAAACAATGCACTGATTACAAAGGCAGATAAGGGCAGATAAGTATTACAACGCCCTAGTAATACTAAATAACGATGAATACATCCTCAAAACACTTGACTTTATAAAAAACAATAGTATTGCCGAAATACCAAGAGATCCCACCAATAAATTCAACAATAATATCAAATCAGCAATAAACTCAAGCAAACACCTCCTTACGGAATCCCAAAAGAGAGCTAATAAAATGATTAAACCTTCAATCCCAAACCTCAAGGCACTACCTAAGATACACAAAACGGGACACCCTATTAGACCCCTGGTGAACTTTATGAACGCACCTTCATATAGAATATCAAAGACATTGGATAGAATAATAAGGAAAAACGTAACTTTCAACAAGAGCTATAATATTAAAAATAATTTGGACCTTATAGACAGAATAAAGGATATTAACATACCAAGCAATTCCACATTAATATCATTTGACATCGTCAATATGTATGCAAACATCCCCATAGGTGAAAGTGTATCAATACTTGAAAAAATCTTACGCACATATAACAAGTTGAATAGCGATTCAATTAACAAACTAATACATTTACTCAACGTTTGTTTAATCCAAAATTATTTTTGCTTCAACGATAAATTCTACATTCAGCAACAAGGCCTAGCAATGGGTTCTCCACTTTCCGGTATAATGGCTGAAATATTTTTGAACAGTATTGAAACCACTCATATAATGGCACCAGTTAACAGGAACTTTGACAGAATACATTATTACTACAGATATGTCGACGACATTATATGTTTATTTAACGATACCACAAGACAAATAAGTTTAATGTTGAACTATTTAAATTCCATACATCCCAACCTACAGTTCACCCAGGAAATTGAATCAAACCAAAGCCTGAATTATTTAGACCTCACAATAATGAAATCGCATAACAAGCACAAATTCAAAATTTACAGAAAGCCCAGCCAAACTAACCATACTAACCACGCCACAGCCAATCACCCCATAGCCCACAAACTCGCCGTCTACAACAGCTTTGTGTACAGACTACTCAACATACCCATGGACAGTGACGACTATAACCGGGAATTGAATACACAATTAAATTTATAGCCACATCCAATGGTTACGAGAGTCAAACAATAGATTCACTCATTAATTCAGCTTTGGGTACCACGTCACATATCGTACTTCCCATAACATCGGACAACATAACATACCAGTGGACAACTGGTAAGACCACCTAAAACTAAACATTTTGATAAATTTGATGGTAATGGCATATAAAATAAAATGCGATGACTGCCCCAAAATGTACATAGGACAAACAGGACGTTCATTCCGTACACGGTTCAAAGAGCACCTCCCATCATCCACATCAAATAGATCACTACATTCTAAATTCGCCGAACATCTCATTGACACCAACCACGGATATACAGACATAAAATCAAATTTGGAAATAATACAGAAATGCAGAAAGGGGTCCGTAATGAACGCCAGAGAGGAGTACGAAATCTATAAACAACAAAAAGCAAACCCTGATATTTTATTGAATGCCAAGTCTCAATTCCAGTCACACACACTTTTTGATATTCTACAGGAGCTGGACAACAATGCCCAGTTTAATTCGACCGACCAACAGCGCTATCCGAATACGGTAACGTAAGACACTAACATCCGACAGTGCGAGTTTTAACTGAACACGGTAACATGTGCCGAATATCTTATGCCGCGGTTCAAATGTGTTTTTAATCTATATATGTTTGTAATGTACATTAAGTGTCATGTGTGTATAAATATTTTAAATGTTTTTATTTGTGACAAAGTTCCCAGTGTGAGAACAGCTAAAATTTGAAAATGACTGAAAAAATAGTCGAAACGGCCGTCATTTAAAGACGATGAAAAATCAGGATTGTTAGACAGATCGTAAAGGTAAATATATATAATGAAGAAGTATTAAAGAAGTATTATCGGAGATAACGTTGGGTTGCGGCGGAAAAGCACCCGGATACATTCGTTAACGAGTTAAATTTTTGTGACGAGGCACTTTTTACAAATGTGTATACTCTTTTGAAGATTGGAACCGTCTTATCTGTGACCGTTGCCAGCAACTAAGGAAGTATCTCAATTTTAAAACGTTTAAAAAATAGGCGGAAAATGCAACCGGAGAATATCGGCGAAATGGTTTTCCCTCTTTTAAGTATTCTCAGAGAAATTTACAGAACGGCAGAGGAGGTTATCAAGAGATTTGATGAAAAGTCAAAAATTAAATATGTAACTGTAATTTTGTTTCTGTTTGAAACAATGCATTATGTTACTTGATTACTAATCAAACTATTTTTACTGCATTAAATGGTTAATATTATTTCTAATTAATCTATTTATCTGTTATGAAATAATTGAATTGCAATAATAATTATCAGCAATCACTCATTAAAAACGTTTCAACTGAGCATACTCCAATATTAAATAATATGACGCATATATTTTTGTAACCCCCCCCCTCAATTTCTTACTACGCCTGTGTTCGGCTAACCTTTTGGACACAAAAGAATTAATATCAGTAAGAGTCACACTCACCAGCGACGACCATGTATTTAAATAGGCTCAATGCCGTAAAGTACGTAGATTTCTTGTTGTATTTGAGCGAACTCTTCAGCTTCTTCAGCGGTTTCTTCTACTAATCTATCCCCGTAAGAAATCAAAGCACGAAGTCCAGTAAGATCCAAACCAAGACCATGTATTTAAATAGGCTCCATGCCGTAGAGTTCATAGATTTCTTGTTGTATTTGAGCGAAATCGTCAGCTTCTTCAGCAGTTTCTTCTACTAATCTATAACCGTAAGAAATCAAAGCACGAAGTCCAGTAAGATCCAAACCAAGACCATGTATTTGAATAGGCTCAATGCCGTAGAGTTCGTATATTTCTTGTTGTATTTGAGCGAAATCGTCAGCTTCTTCAGCGGTTTCTTCTACTAATCTATCCCCGTAAGAAATCAAAGCACGAAGTCCAGTAAGATCCAAACCAAGACCATGTATTTAAATAGGCTCAATGCCGTAAAGTACGTAGATTTCTTGTTGTATTTGAGCGAACTCTTCAGCTTCTTCAGTGGTTTCTTCTACTAATCTATCCCCGTAAGAAATCAAAGCACGAAGTCCAGGAAGAGCCAAACCAAGACCAGCGACGACCATGTATTTAACAACGCACAATGCCGTAGGGTAGTTGCAATTCTTCGATTGTTTGTCGTAGTTGAGCGTACGCTTCAGCTTCT
>JAGFPH010001944.1:4037-18163 GCA_018207615.1 Philaenus spumarius
GTTTTACAGTTTATAAGGTGCTAGTAACAGTTTCTGTATTTGAGGCGCAGCCCATTGCAATATAGATTCTAACATAAATGTCATGTAGTTTCGACGTTTCAGGATTTCACTCAAGTTCGCTAAAAACTTACATCCGGTGTTTCCAGGTTATTTCAGTTTAGTTATGATAGTAGAGAGTAATAACAAGAATACTTGGTTGGTAGCAGCTCATTCGGGTGGAAAACTGTATAAAATATTAGCGCTTAGCCGGTCTGACCGGTTTACTTAGTTGCTGACTGGCTTAACTTGGACTGACCGGTATACCGAGTAAAGTTCATGAGGTCTGCCCGGGGTAAGGGGCAGTATAATACTATACTGGAGGCTCAAATGGGAGGAGAATCAATTAATCTTAATGAACCGCTTTGAAAATAAAAGCATTTTTAATGCTTACATTGAGTGAAATATTAAAAATGTTAATATTTAAAATGCTACAATGATATGTTTTCACAAAATTACAAAATAACTAATTATTCAAATTGCTTAAAATTATTGATTCAATAAACCAGCAAAATAGGTAGATGGAGGTCGATTATTCATTTGTTACTGGGTCTAGCTCCTTCCTCGGATGTTTAAAATTTTCGGAAGACATAATTTCTGACCCTTTCCTTGTAGCGTTGAATAATGATTCAATGCTGTGTTTAGGATTTAAGTTAGCGGCGTTTGTGTGCCGGTCAGTTTTGAGATGAGCATCCACATCCCCGCCACCCTTGTGTTTCACAGAAAATTCAGCGTGGCATGGCTCACATTTTAAACGACAACCACTTCCCTCACAAAGTTTCAAAGAATTTGTACTTTTGTAGTTTCTCATTAAAAACACATGGCCGTTTTGGCATTTTACAAGGAACTTAGTCCTGAACCCACTTGCGAAAAAAACTAGTCCTGATTTAAATAATGGTAAGTACAAAAACGGCCAACTGTTTGAAAAAAAACGAATGAACTCTTTTGTTTCTTACCCAGGAAAACTGTTTTCTTCCTTTCCACTGAGCCCTTCAATTTGCCTTAATGCGCCCCTCCACGAGCTATGAACTTTAACCTGTTGTTTGGTAATTTCGTTTAATATTTTTTCACGTCATCGCTTCACGAAACTTGCACATATGGGCAACCCTGGACACAAGTCCAGACAAGGGCTTGGAATCCGGACAATCCGGGCAAAATCTGGACGCCTGGTAACCCTATTTATGGCCAACTGTTGGTATAATATAGTTAAATGTAATTATACTAGCATAGATAGACATCAGACATGACTCTATGGTCTATCACACTATGAGGAGAGAGACATTCAAGATGGCCACTGATGTTCATGCCTACAGTTATTGCTTAATAATTATAACAAATTATGACTAATAAATAATAACTGTAAAACATTATAAGTGTTTTCATTGTGAATCATAAACATGGTGTCAGAATATTGATGATAAATTTAGCAAATGCTAAAGCTGTAAGTAAAGTTATTAGTGTTTGAAAATTAGGAACAATGTGGTCGTTAAAGTATGCCTGAAAATACACGTAAGTTTTTAAGACACTTTTAAGAAAATAAATTCAACTTTATATGGGACATGAAAATTATAAATTGGCATAAAATTAATATGTCTTCACAAAGTTTTGGAATTTCTTCACAAATAGGACCTCTTAACCTAGAAGGTAATTTAATGTTCATTGTTGGTGTCCAAGTCACAATTATATAATATATTGAGTAATAAATTTTATTACCTTTATGGTTCCGTCATGTGACATGCGTTGTCTTTTTATAAAGACGCGTTTCCGAGATGAAACTGCGTGCACGTATGAAAGTTGGTCAAATCAAAGTTAATGTGTATATATTTATTTTTATGTGTAGTGTTTTATGTTTTTGTTAAAGTTTAATGTTTTGACGACCTCTACGGAGTGATATACTGATGATGGAGTTTCGACTCCGAAACGCGTCTTTATAAAAAGACAACGCATGTCACATGACGGAACCATAAAGGTAATAAAATTTATTACTCAATATATTAGAAGGTAATGTTTCACAAAATTGGAAAAACTGGTCTCAAAGATATAACATATTTCTAACAGCTACCAAACTAACAGAAGAATCTGAAGAAAGAAAAATTGCATTATTACTTCACAATCTAGGTGAAAGGTGTTTAGACATCTATAATTCGTTTAATTTAACCACAAGTGAACTAAAGAAATATGGTATTGTTCTGGGAAAATTTGATAATTAGGCCTACTTTTCTCCTAAAACAAATCTAACAATTGTAAGACATAAATTTCTTATGCGTAAACAAGGAATAATTGAAAATATAGACTCATTCTATACAGACTTAGTCAATAAAAGTTTAGAATGTGAATTCGGTACCCTTAGAGAAGAATTGGTGCGCGATCTTTTAATTTGTGGTTTACATTCAAAAAACCAACAACAACATCTTAAAGAAAGATTATTACGTGAATCTGAACTTACTTTAGACAAAGCTATTACTATATGTAAAGCAGCTGAACTACCAATCCTACAAGTGAAAGAACTAGATAATACAAGTGCAGAAATATCGCAAGTTAGGTTAGGTAGTCGTAAGCCTAGTGTAAAGCCAAAAGTAGGTACACAATCTAAGTTTTTGTCAAGTTATTCTCCAAAACATGTGAAAAATGTCAATAATAGACATAATTTACAAAAGAAAATTAAGTTTATAAATAATTGTAGAAATTGTGGTAGAAACCATGAAATTAATAAATGTCCAGCATATGGTGTGTCATGTTATAGATGTAAAAAGAAAAACCATTACTCTTCTGATTGTTTAACAAGTAAATTTACTTCTAATAAAATAAATTGTGTTAGTATTAGTGAAGAGGAAATGGATGTAGGCCTAGATATAGAAAATATTAAAATAGAAATAGTACAAAAAGGTTACAAAGATCCTAATGAATGGATAGAAACATTAATAATTTGTAACCAAAAGATTAATTTTAAACTGGATACAGGAGCACAAACTAATTTGCTTTCTATTTCACAATTTAAAAATCTAGGGTTGCCTAATACACTGATCAAGAAAGTATTACTCAATATAACGTCTTTTACTGGAGAAAAAGTTAATGTTGCAGGAAAATGTGATTTAAATTGTACTTATAATGGTAAAACTTATTCTATTTCTTTCATAATAGTAAATGCAGAGTGTTCTCTCCTATTTTAGGATTAGAAACATGTTGTAGCTTAGGTTTGATTGAATGCACAGTAAATGTCAATAGTATAGGCCTAAATGATAATCAACAAGAGATAGTAAATGAATATAAACGTTTGATAATCAATTAGGAGATATTCCAGGAATTGTTCATTTAGAGTTAATGGAACATTTTGAGCCCAAAATAGAACCAACCAGAAGAGTTCCTTTTGCTTTGTTGCAGCCTTTAAAACAGGAATTAAATAAAATGGAATCTCTAGGTATTGTATATGTAAAGTATCAGAACCTACAGAATGGGTCAATAGTATGGTTCTATTAAATAAAAAGAATTCAGGGCTTAGAGTTTGTCTAGATCCACGTAATTTAAATAAATATATTAAAAGACCCCAGTGTCAATTGCCTACTTTAGAAGAATTATATTCTAAATTTACTGATGCTAAGATTTTCTCTGTACTAGATACAAGTAGAGCATCATTTTGGATCCTAAAACTAGATAAAAGTAGTAGTAAACAATGTACTTTTAACACACCCTATGGTCGCTATAGATTTTGTAGGTTACCATATGGCATAAGTAGCGCTCCTGAAATATTTCATGCAAAATTTTCAGAAATGTTATCAAGTATAAATGGTGTTGTAAACTATATGGATGATGTTTGCATTTATACGCCTAATAAACAAATACATGATGAAAGATTAAAACAGGTGTTGAAAATAGCAAATGATAATGGTATTAAATTCAATTTGTCTAAATGTAGCTTTGGTGTTTCTACAATTAAATTTTTAGGTCATGAATTTTCTAAAAATGGTATTTCACCAGATAATACTAAAATTTTAGCCATACAAAAAATGCCTTCTCCTACCAATAGAAAGGAGTTAGAAAGATTTCTAGGCATAGCAAATTACCTCTCTAAGTGTATTCCAAATTATTCTAGCATTACTGCACCATTAAGAATGTTACTTAGAAAAAATGTACTATTTCAATGGGATAGTGGAAATCAAATAGCTTTTGATAAACTAAAAGAAATAATAACAAATCCACCTGTTCTAACTTACTATAATCCTAAAAAAGAATTTACTGTTTCTGTAGATTGCTCTTCAACTGGTCTAGGAGCTGTGTTAATGTCAGAAAATCAACCTATTTGCTATGCCTCTGGATCTTTAACTGATACACAAGCAAATTATAGTCAAATAGAAAAAGAAATGTTAGGAATAGTATTTGGATGTACAAGATTTCATCAATATATATTTGGTAGAAAAGTTCTAGTCAAGACAGATCATAAACCTTTAGAAAGTCTGTTTAGGAAGCCTTTAAGTGCTGCCCCTTTAAGATTACAGCGTATGCTACTTAAAGTACAAAGATATGATTTAGAAGTAAAATATAAAACAAGGTAAATTAATGTTCATAGCAAAAACTTTATCAAGAGCATCTTTACCTGTAAATAACTTAGAAGAAATAGATACCTTAGATGAAGATATAATATGTCAAATAAATGTATTTAAACAAAATTTACCCATTTCTGTTAAAAAATTAGAATTGTTTAAGAGAGAAACAAATAATGATACATGTTTACTTAAGGTTAAAAACTATGTAATAAAGGGATGACCGGACAAAAGAGAAAACATAGAAAATTTAGTAAAACTATTTTGGAATATAAGGCATGATTTACATGTGATTTCTGACCTTATTTTCAAAAATGAAAGCATTGTGGTTCTAAAAAATTTGCAAAAAGAAATGTTGTCAAGATTGCACGAAGGTCATGTTGATGTAAAAACCTGTGAACTTAGAGCTAGAAATGTTCTCTATTGGCCGAGTATCCATTCAAACATAAAACATATGGTTAATAATTGTGTAACTTGTGCCATGCACAAACCATCTAATAGTAAAGAACCAATTTTGTTTCATGACATACCAGAAATGCCATGGAGTAAACTATCAGCTGATATATTTGAATATAAAAATGTTCACTATTTAGTCGTAATGGACTACTATTCTAAATATATAGAACTTGTCTCATTACCTGATATTACAAGTAAATCTGTAATAAATAAGTTTAAATCAATTTTTGCAAGGCATGGTATTCCTCAAACATTGGTTACTGATGCAGGATCTCAATTTACTGCTAAAGAATTAAAAACAATTTAACCAATTATGAATATGATCATGTAATAATAAGCCCAAAACATTCACAATCAAATGGCTCAGCTGAAGCAGCTGTTAAAACAGCTAAAGGGATAATTAAAAAATGTGATTATGATAAGTCAGATCCATATTTATCTTTATTATATTATAGAAACACTGCAAACCCTCATTTGCCTTCACCAGCACAGTTATTGTTTTCTCGAAACCTTAATACATCGTTACCACATAATAATAGTTATCTTAAGTCAAAATTAGTCAAACCAAATTTGTTAGCATTAAGAAACAGAAAACAGACTATACAAAAATATTATAATAAGACAGCTAAACCTTTACCACGCCTAAATATCAATGACGAAGTGTTATTTAAAAAACCTTTAGAATCTTCTTGGACTCCTGGGAAGATTATAAGTAAAGAAACAATTCCACGGTCTTATGTAATAAAAGATGAAAAAGGTCAAAAATATCAAAGAAATAGAAAATTAATTATACCTTCTCCAATTGGCATTATTCCTAATCAAAATACTAGTTCTAATGGGAAAAACAATACTGACTTAGTAAATTATAGTAACTATATTCAGAAGAAATGTTAGATTTAGAAAATAATGTAATTAAACAAATGGATGGTTACATTACCAAAAGTGGACGACAGGTTAACAATCCTAAAAGGTTAACATATTAAACAAAATAGATTATGATCAAATTATTATATTTTAGTAAACTGTATTTAGGTATTACTTAAATAAAAATTGTCTTTAATTTTATACAACATGGAAGTATTGTGTTGAATGTAAATAGTTAAGAAGAATTTATATTTTAGGTTAATTTAAAATAGAATTATGTTAAAAAAAAGAAAGAAAAAAAAGTAATTTATGTTAAAGAAGTTCTACTAACAATTATAAAAGTTATTGTTTGTTTTATAATTTTAAGTTCTTAATCAATAAGTTAAATTGATTATATAAAATGTTTATTTACTTATTGTATTGCAAAGTTTATTTGTTTTATCTGAAGAGGAAAGATGTTGATATAATATAGTTAAATGTAATTATACTAGCATAGATAGACATCAGACATGACTCTATCGTCTATCACACTATGAGAAGAGAGACATTCAAGATGGCCACTGATGTTCATGCCTATAGTTACTGCTTAATAATTATAACAAATTATGTCTAATAAATAATAACTGTAAAACATTATAAGTGTTTTCATTGTGAATCATAAACACCAACATTCGGTAGGAAGTAGAGAAATCTTTCTACTGGAATCCCCTTTTTGGAACATACCTAATTATCACGGCTAATTGGTCAACGTAGGAAACGTCTGGCGTAGATACTATTACCAAAGCAAAATACATTGCTTCTTTGATTTCTGTTAGTAATTCTTCCGTAATGTTTTGGCCCATCAGTTTGAGAAATTCCTCATGTGTAGTGGAAGATAACTAGGAGGTGTGCTCTTGGTCTGGACTGCCATGATTAGAATGTGAGCCGCTAAGAAGGGGTCAAATTCGGGTATTAATTCTAAGCAAAAAATAAAGTTTCCGCAATTATGTGTTGTCCCAAATCTCTCATTCAGCCCTCTTAAAGGTAAACCAGCAGCGGATAGTGATTGGATAACTGCAACTACCCGTTTTAAAACATTTCTTCAATACCGTCTTTCAACCTTAACTTAGTTAGCAGCTGCAAATTGCCCGGCACTGAATCTTTTAGAACGACTAAAATTAACATTTGGAATGTCTTGATTTGTTCCCTGTCTTGTGACTTGTTCTCGAGCGTTGTCTTTAACAGGCCACACGGCAGGATCAAATACAAAGTCTTTGTCCGGCTTTTCGTAGTTTTCTGTACTACTTGAACTTGTTTGAGGAATTTCTTCTGTTGTTGTTATTTTAATTTCATCACTATTTGCAAATTCTACTGCATCAGGAGATTCATTTCTAGAATATTCTATTTATCAATGAGTGTTTTGAGTTTCACACAAATTGAACTAGTTTTCAATTCGGTATTTCGAAAAAAGTTATATATTTTTGCAGTCTTCTTTACTACTTCCTGATCTTTTGCTCTTTTTCTAATGCTTCTTTCCTATAATTGGCATCTCTTAAGCCCTTTCTACCGTCACTCATGGTTTATCTCCTGGAAAAAAAGTGAGACCTTGTCTTCCGTTTGTTTCAAGACCTACGAAGTGAATAATGTTTTTTAATTTGTGTTCTGAGCTACATAAAAGTATTTTTTGGTCATTAAAATTTGCCATCCCCAAAAATTTGTCGCCCTGGGCTGCAGCCTCTATAGCTCCCCTCCCCCCCGCCTAAACCCGCCATTGATGATCATAAGTCAATCAAAAGAATTAAACAGAGGTAACTTTTACAACTGAGAACATAAAGTATACACAAAAATTAAATACTGTATGTGCTGCAGTGGCGTAAAGTTTTTTGACCAGGCCGCCCACAAAATTATTTACCTGGCTATAATTTTTTTAGCACATTGTTTTAATACGAAATGAACAACCATGGGCTGCCTTTATTTGGATAAATAAAGTTAAATGTTTAGCTGAAAGACACTCTACACTTATAATGCAAATTTGTACACACAAAATTAAATTTAGAGAGTTAAGATAATATTTTAGAAGTAACTAAATTTGCATCAGAAGTCATTCTTTTTGCCTTTTTTTTTCAATTTACATATTTAAAATAGCTTACACTCTACCATTATAACATAAAATTTGCGCTACATTACTTAGTTTCAAAAGTTTTATTGATGCAATGAAAAATGTATATAAATCAACACATTAAATACAACACTTAACACTTTAACAAATTAAAGTACAACTTAACAAATAAACAGTATGAAATAAAATAGAAATTAAAAACAACATAGAGCACACACACCTATGTGTGTATGAAATAGATAATAAGATAAATTTTCTCGATTCAATCTTAAAAAAGCAGCGAGATACACTTAGGTACAAAATATACCGCAAATCTACTGCCACGGATCACATCATTCACGCTACGTCTTATCACCCTATGTCACAAAAGATGGCCACTTACCACAGCCTAGTTAACCCTTTGAACTCGGATGGCCAGTACTGCTGACCATATGCAATTCTCAGTCAGCTCTGAATATTTGCCGAATTAGACATCCTCACAGCTCGGATGGCCAGCCTGACTGGCAGCTTACATTACTGTTGTCAGCTCTGCCGCCATCTTTACCGTGCGGCGTCAACTGCTCTGAATTATTTTTCACTATAATCTGAGATGTTGTTGGTGGGTATTTATTTTTTGTTTAACAAAATCATGGGCTTTTAGCAACTCTTTTATTTTACCAAACAAAAAAGTAGATGTATTATATTGTTATTGGTGAGTTTTCAATTTAGCTGTAAATATATAGTTATAATATATTTACAATGCATTCAAGTATGACCATAATAATACACTGAATGAAAAACTGAAGTACAGCTCTAACATACCATTCAAGAGTAAGCAATCTTCAGATCAAGCAAGTTGGGGTAGATTAATTCCGACAGGTGCAAGTACGGGGTTATTTACGTTTAGTCGGCTGGCCAGCTTGTTCGTTATGTGTCGTGTAATTTGGACTTGTGATGTTTGTCATTTATGTGTTAAGTGTGTTGTTTATTTATTTTAAGTTTTAATTTTCTTATGACTTGACAATGGAGGTTTAAGACTTCCAAAACCGCTAGTCATCGAAATCACCATTTGGAATTGTCGACGGTTGTTTGAACTCCTATGTGGTTTGCAAATCGCATTAATCACAGAAACGAACTGAATAAATAAGTAATAAAGTACAACTTAACTTACATACAGTGTGATGATTGGTTGGTTGTAAAGGATGATTCTTATTGCCTTTTTACTTGGTTTTGGCAAACAGTCTCTCTTTCTTCTCTCTTTTTTTTATTTTGATGCAAACACTTAGATTACTTCATTCAAATCATATTCCTATTTCTTTCATTTTCAATACTAAATAAGCTCAGTCCACTCAGTCTCTCTTGGGTCATTGTGTTCTTAAATAATTTTGAATAAGCTTTAACTTGGAAAGAATTCTCCACACTCTCCACAGTTACTGGTAAGTTCAACAAGAGAAGTAAAGCAGTGCACAAGTCTGGAAAGCTAGATCTGATTGAGTAGTTTTTCAAAAAGAGGAGAACGTTAACTGTTGTATTGATGTCTTTTTTCCAATGTATGATTTCAATGCCATTCTAAAAGAGTTGATTTCAAAACTAAAGTCGACACGCAAATCCTCTTCATATTCGTTTAACAGGGCTTTCGGGCTTTCACTTTCTTAGACAACTCTATATCGGATGTCTTCAATAAAATTGTTGGGAAAGAACTAAGAAAAGGTTACTGATTTCTGCCATAGCTTCAAACCTAATTTTTAACTGGGAAATCAATGTATCCAGAGTTGCATAAAAATATATACTTAGAAATATTTTTCGCTGTCTGTCAACCTCTCGCCTTGACAAAGTTCGTTAAAACTCTTCTTTACTTTCTTATTTCTTTTGTCCTGAAACTGACTCCCCATTCATTTGCAAGATCGGTTGCATAATTTTTTAGATTTTCAAAATTCTTTCTAACATCAATTAACTTTTTTGAGACTATCTCTAGCTGTGTAACAGCCAGAAATAAATTAAATTATTCGTTTTGCAAGAGCTTTGATACAAAGTTCAATATGATATTGCTGACTGTAGAGATGTTATTAGGGAAATTAAACAAAATTCTATCAATTTTTATTCAGGGCTTTAGAAAATTAATAGTTATTCCAAAAACATATTCTCTCAAGTTGTATTGAATGAGAGCATTACATCTGTAAGTGCATTATATTTTTAACTTCAGATAAACATTTCGACGTTTTAAAATTGTGAGCACTACAAGTAGATTGATGTCAACTGTCAATGAAGAGATTCTGCAAAGTATCAATATTTCTACAATGAAAAACAAAAAGTGGGGAGCCTTTCCACTTACAAAGAAGTTAAAACACCTGTTTTGGCATATCTGAAAACCTATTAGAGATAACACCCTGTACAGTACATTAAAGTAAATTAAAATATAGACTTTTGTCTTTAAGAATGTGCCATATTCAAGTACTTTGAAAATTTCGTTTAGGACCTACAGCGTTTTGAAAAAAGGCTTGCAAGCCTAAAACCTGCAAATGAATAACATTCGATTTTTAAATGACCACTACTCCAAATGAAATTAATATATTTGAAAACGATTATACCTAGTAATTAAACTCACTACAGTATACTGCTTCTTTTTATGTAATGAAAAATCACTTTTAGAATCCAAAATTTAGATTTTTTTCTTAAAATATTGCACGGGGAGGGGGCCCTAACCACTTAGAAATCAGTTAAATTGAAGAACGTGCCATATTCAATTAGTTTTTTGTGTAGCAGATACAGCGTTTTGAAAAAAGGTTTGCAAGCCAAAAACCTGGAAATGAAAAACACTCGATTTTTAAATGATCATTCATTTAATTAGTTTAAATATACTGAATTTAATATAAGTATGTTTTAGACTTGACAGATTCTATAGAAACTCTAAAAGTCCCCCTCCCTGCAACCCCCACCGAATACAGCAACGTTATACAACTCCTAGTCTCTTATTGACTAAACAAAGCAAAGACTTTAAAATATAGAATAAAACTAATATACACATTATTTTGGATATACAGAATGTGATATAAGTATGTTTTAGTCATACTAGATTCTATTGAAACTTTCAAAGTCTCCTCCCCCCCCCCCCCCCCCGTTTAAACCACTTACAATTTTTATTGGCTAACAGTTGGTGAATCTACCTTATCAAACAGGTCTACAAGAGACTGAAAGGTAGATTAAATAAAACCACTTACAATTACAGAGTAAACACATTTTATTCTAAATTATCTATTTGTACATATTTTGATTAAAAGTACAACCAACATTTTTTCCTTTTAAGTAACATTATAGTCCAAGCACTATATTTTTAATTATTTTTTAACTGTTACCTTATATTCAAATGTTAATTAATTAATTTTAATTAAATGGAAAAAATACGTTCATGTTTAATCTCAGAATTGTATTAGGAAGTCAAACTGTTCCACAGACTATTTCTGGAATGGCAAGGTTATAATATCAGTTAATATGTGTCTGGAATTTTAAGGTACCAGCCAACAGCTGTACTATGGTTTAAACTAGGGACGTATTTTCGTGTAGGTGGACATCTACTGCAATAACATAGTTTGAACCCGGGAAGAATTTCTCTACAGGCGAATAACATTGGCAGACGATTATTCAACCAAAGATGTTTCCCAAAAGGACGGCAATAGCCAACAGCAGTACTATTGTTTAAACTAGGGACATCTTTTACAATAGGTGGGCATTTAGAGCAATAACATAGTTTGAACCAGGGAGGAATTTCCCAAAATACCAGCAGACCATTATTCAAAATAAGGACATATTTCCCAAAGGTGTCAGTGCTGTCAGCCTTAAGTTTGAGACACTAAAAGTAAAAACACAATGCTGCCACGTCACGTAAATTCACGTACTGTCATATATTTTAGAAGTACACTGCTGCCACGCATCATCTACGTGAAAGAACTTTCTCTATCATTTGTATGTTAATCCTTGTCTTTAAACCTCAACTGGAGTGTCTCGACTCGACTAGTTCTTCGGAGTAGGAAGAAGAAGTTGTAGCTGCTTTTGTCAGATACTGACATCTTGGTAATGACTTGATTTGACATTACATAAACGCATTTTCAATCAACATATCTTCCATTTTCACAAAACTAAATTTGTTTGGTCTCTAAAAAGTGTTTGGCCCAGATCTTTATCTTGTAAGGCCATGAATGAATTTATGGGAGTGATGTTAGGTGACAACAGTGAAATTCTATTGCATTGAAATAAAAATCAAAACAACATCTGAAACTTTTCGCACGTGATTGATGTGACGGTAGTGTGTTTCTGCCTTTAGAAGCAAGCATAGGGTCATGCAGAGGCATCTTCTAGCTAGCAAAAACAGCTTTAGCTTTGTGGGGTGAGTGTTTTAGTTAAACGAGTCTCTAATAAGAAGGTTAGTAAAGTGACCCCAGAAAGTTGGAAAATAATTTTAAATTCATTCAAAAAATTTAAACTTTTGTAAAGTTAATTAAATAGGTTTGTAATCAAAAACTAAACAAAAGTAGGAATTATTTTATTTTAAACTAGAAGACTTTGCACCCTGCTCACTTCGCTCAACAACCCCTCCGGCAACTCCAGGCTTTGCTGCTCGCTCCCCATATACAGTCACAGCAAATAAAACACTAACAGATTATTGTATACTTGAATATTTTTATGGAAATTACGATTGATTAGGCTTCTCCCTGCTCACTTTAACTGGTGGTTTTTAAAACACACAAATTGATTGTGTAGAAAAATCATTTCTAAATGGATAAACAGAAAGTGCACTGTTTACCTTCTCTGTTGGCTATAACTGCAATTCAATTCTAAAAAGAAAGTCTTCTGGACAGATCTGACTTTCATAAACATCTCTGATTAATCATGAATCCATACAAAGACATCTAAATGAAAGAAATGTAAAACATACAAATATATTATGCTATGCAAAAGTTGATTAAATAATACAATTGATATTACAATACATATTGAGTAAATATAATTACATGTATGTTAAATACACGATAAACTATGTATAACTATGGTATGTACAAACATAATCTAATTTAAATAAATAGATGAAAAGATAAATAGAGTTTAGAGAAATAAAGAGAATAAATGGTTTAAGTCTTTATCTAAATCATTGTAAAGACCATTATTGTTATTGTGTTCATTACATTACATTACAGTGGTAGAGAGAGAGAGAAAGAGAACAAATGGTTGTAATCTTTACCTAAAGCATTGTAAAGACCACTATTGTTATTGTGTTCATTACATTAAATTACAGTGATAGAGTAAAGTTGTGAGGGTCGTTAGCTTTACAGATGAGGTGAAGTTAGGAACATCAGAAGTAATATATTCTAAATGAGATTGTTGTTTTTCATAATTACCATGGACAAATTGGAGGCAGTTTTTATTGACGAGTTCATTATGCCCACAATTTATAACAACATAAATGGAATTGTCTTAAGGGTACTTAAAGGATAAATGGTATCTTTTCTGATCCTTTATGGCAGGAAAAATGCAATCTTTTGTTTGAAGATGAATTATATGTTCAGTGTTGCTGGGAGGTGATGAAAGCCACATATGGATTCTTGCGGTAAGGGGCTCTTATAGGGCCCGTAGAAGCCAAAAAACACTAGTACAAAATTAAAATTTTGTTTTAATTTTAAGAACTTATAAAATACTTCATCCAACACACTATTAAAAAAATAAATCCGGCACTGCGAATGAGAGGCAGTGCGTACGTGGGTTAATGTTTTTATTTCTTTAATTTATTTATCTTTGTTAATAACCTTGTAGTTTATCGCTATGTAGTTCCAAATTTGTGTTTAATTTATGGTGTTGTATTTAATTTTATTATAAAAGCTGTTTACCTTTATAATTTACTCTAGTTAAGTAAATATAGTTGTGCTTAATCAAGTTGAATTTATTTGTTTGTTTTAGGTCTAATAAACCAAAATGGTTTTCCTCTTATAAAAAGAAATATTTTGAAAATATAAAAAGGACAAGATTAGTTCAACGTGAAGTTTAGCAGGAAAGCATTCACTATTTAACTGTGAGAACAGTGTTGTGGCGTAGCAAAGTACAACAATGTAAAATTTTTAAAATTAAACATAAGGCAACTATTTGTGTTTTTTAATGTGATGGTTTAT
>JAGFPH010001944.1:56329-79528 GCA_018207615.1 Philaenus spumarius
ACTTGCAAATGATAATTGTTTAATATAGAAACCCTGACTTACTTAGGCCACACTTGCAAATGTTTATTGTTTACTATAGAAACCCTGACTTACTTAGGTCACACTTGTAAATGTTTACTGACCCCATCTATTTGCTTGGATTTTAATACAACCGTGAAAGTCTAGGCTCCTTCCCGAGATAAAAAATGTTCCTAACCCGGATAAAAACAGTGAAAATACTTTGAATACAAACCATCGGCCTGTATGAGTTTGGCTGCGCTACATATAGTGTTATACTTAATATTCAAATGTTCAGTGGTCTGCCTTGAGTGTGTTATACCAGGAAAAACAGTTCCATACAGCTATCTGCTGTTTAACGAACCTTAAATCGAATGTTGAAGATAAACTGTTAATAATATTTGCGAGAAGTTGTTCTAATCTATCATTCGTAAATGACATAAATGTTAAGTTATCAAATTTTCTTGAAAGACGTTTGTTTATAAACGAGATAAAGCACGATTTTCCGTAGAATTTCTTAAGAACAGGAAAACATTATGAGTACTTTTATTATCTACTGATTATTCATTGGAGTGTTCTGCAAACTTTACGGTGAATATAAGAAAAGTAAAAAAGACCGCCTTTATTAAAAACGTAAGTGCTTACAAGCGATTTGCTATCCACTCTCGATCATCTTACTAATACAGTAGCACAGAGCCAGCCTTCTCAAAGGTGACTTAGTGAATTCAAAGTTTACTCTAGTTGCATTGCACACCCTCAGCACTTCTTAGCATAACAGCGGGCTCTCGGGGTATGTGGTATTTATTATGTGATCCCCTTTGTAAAATACGCTTAAAGCTGGGCTGGAATAACCGCGATTGTTTTTACTTCGACTAAACAACGCACATACTGAAAACTGAGGGGGGGAGGGGTGGCACATCAAGCGATCGAGATTAATTCACTGTCGGCTCATAAATCAGCTTGATTCTGATGATTTTAGGAATTTTCTGGGAATTACTCCAGATCGCGTGCCACGCATTACTGATTATGGTGAAACCGCGTATTGAAAAAAATACAGTTTTGACGAGGGATCAAGACAATCGGGGCAGTGTAAATAGGGAGAAGATAGGAAGTCGGGAAGATTTGAGATATTAAATAATGCACACTTGCTAAAGATCGTCGTACCCGACCAATTTGATTGGCCGATTCAGGGCCGCCGAGAGGGTTTAGGGGACAGGGGCAAATTTAATTCGTGAGGCCTCATAACTTGAAGATTAAGTTGGGGAGATAGGGAAAGGAACGGCAACTTTTTCACACAATAGTAATACTAAAAAAAATTGAAAACAATATAGTACTCGTAGACAATAGTTATACATAATAATATTAGAAATTAATGAAAATAATTGCCTGTATAGAAAAATAAAAGAAAACTGTTAAGTGATATAAACTTCGAGCTTCATTTATTTTTAAAGGTACTATATTCTTTATTTATATTTACTCTTTAAAATTAAAATTACAGTAGGCTACATAAAGTTTCAAAGGGTTGATTATGAAATGGAAGATTATTGGTAAAAGAATTACACACGTTTTAATTCTCTATAAATTTTATTTTTAAACAACTTGATAGGTAAAATAACAACTAAAGTGTTCACAGTGCAATCTCCCTTTCTCTTTGTCTCACAAAGTAGTTTATGACATCATCAAAGTCTATTGTTTTGACAAGATCATATTCAATGCTAATCATAAGAAGATGATTTCATCGATCTTCTCCAAATGCCAAACGAAGTTTATTTGTGATGGGAGTCATTTTACTAAACGCTCTCTCCCCAGAAGCCACCGAAACTGGAATGGCTGGCAAAAATCTTAAATCTAAACATATTTGAGGCAGCACATTCTACAACCCCTTATTAGTACGAACAACAAACAATAGTGAGTGCGTACTTAAGGTTAACTTAGGATGTTGAAGACAATTTACGTAGACACAAAAAAAATCAAACTCACTGACGAGCAGACGAAACGCTGCAGTACTGCCAGGCACGCACCTTAACACCACTCAAAAACAAATCTGTCCGGGTAGCTTAACAATCCCACTTTATAATTTCACTTAATTATCTTTCCTTTCGAAGTAAAATTTTGATTTTGAACTCAGTTACATATATCAAGTTATTGTGGGTTTCATGCAAATATTTTTAAACTAATGCATTATTGAAAAAAGAGTTAATTGACTGTTAAATCATCATATTCATTGTTTTCAATTTTTGAATTATTTTAAAATCCAGGGACCCCTGACGTTAGGGGTCTTTTGTGCCCCTTGTGCCCCCCTCTCGGCGGTAATAAACCGATTAGTTAAAGCATCATATTAAGCAGTGAGTTAAGTCATCGTTCGTCTTATGACGAAACCGGAGATGAAAACGGAACTAACCATCACAGTGTTTTTCCAATCTTCTAAGATCTAATCAAAATTATCATAAAACCATTTTAATTAATCTGTCTAACAAATCGACTCTGCCTGGCAAAGCTGTAATTTACTTGGAAAGTCCGGTCGTTACTAAGACTTTGTTCCACGCTTCGTGCGCACGCGCCCGTCCCAGCAGTCGGTGCCATTACGTCTTCCGTGTACTTTACTTATTGCTGATCTTTTATATATAGACAGTCCTGCTGGCTAGGTGTGTTCGTATCTTATCCATCGTCCGGGATGATGAGGTTCTTCAAGTTTTGACTATACACCGTTCACCGGAATTTGTATTATATATCACCTGACTTACTAGGCACACGGCAAATGTTTTAAAAAGAAGCGATTATATCATTGGTTTTGTTTAGACGTGTAAACGAATATGTCTGAATACATTTGATTTACCATTAACTCACTTAAGGGCAAATAAAAATGATTTTATAAACAAAACAGACACTAATCGCTGACAAGGAAACAATTCGATGGTTTCGTAATTTTTTAAGGTGTCCTCACACGCAGATGAAATCCTCAGAGAAATAACTATACTAGTAAAGCCTTGAGTATTTCCGTAATGTGTTTCAGGCGAAACTGCGCAGTTCTGACGGACTGTACAGACCGTCTGAGTACAAATGAAAAATAATAATAGTTTGAATAAAACAGGAAAGGGATTGGGATGGTGGTGTGGCGGGGGAACGGTGTTGCCAGATTATATGTAGGACAACGACACTGAAAGAACGTGAGATTGTCACTCCCGTAAAATTGGCAACACGAGATCACTACTGCCAATAAAGCTCGCCTGCCATTCGTCCATCCTCGCACCCTCTCCACTTTCATTTTCATACTATTGATAAAACTGCGCATTTATAACTGTGCAGGCCGAACGGACCGTGTGTGACACATGGCCTTTTCAGTTCTCAGGCTGACTTCAGCTACCAATTAGTACAGAACATGGTTTTTATTAAAATTTCATGCGAATGTTCGGCATATTTCATTGAAATGTATGAGTCTGAAGACTGAACCGTGTCTCTGGCTTGTAAACAGTCAGGGCTATCTCGATAGAACAGAAAAAGAAGTCACCTACGTGGGATTAATCGAAGAGTTAAAGATTATCGAGTCAGGTGGTGATAAAGAAATAGTGATACAAAATTAATAACTTGAAAAGTGTGTTTTGATTGGCAAATAAGAAAAATTAACCATCGACTGCGTTAGGATCTGAACCAAAGTTGTGGTACTTCAAGCTATTATTGTAAACAAACATATGGTAAGTCCGTTTTAAACGTAAGAACGTGCGTTCTTTATTTAGGCCTACTATATTTTAAATGAAAAAATGTTAAAAATAGTATATAAGATAGATAATATACGAGCACTAGAACTCGGTAAATAGTATAATATGTTTCAGGTATTATGAAGTCGAGAGCCTAATGCGATATTATTTATTTAAATTTGAGGTATTCTAAACTTCACCCAGTTTCAAAAAATTACAATGTGAATCATAAATTTATATAGATGCTCACATAATAGTGTATATATTTTTTAAATTATTGTTGAAACCAATAACAAAAGATGGAAATTAGTTGCTTCGTCCACACCTAAGTAGTTATGCCAATCTTTCGGTATTAACTTCAATTCAGAAAGCAGGTTTACATGGAAATAGTATCCTCTTTTTTACCAATCTCACAGGCTTCTTAACACGGGTTTGCATACAATTTGTAGTCAATTGACATTGGAAAGCAGGTAGTACGCCAACGTCATGGTCTAAAGCCATGAATAAGGCTCGGCAGGCGTGAAAAATATTTATGAGTTGACCGCAGCTCTCCAAGTGGCAGAGTTGTACACTACTAGCACTGAGTTTGTGTGCGTTTTATTCTTCCGTCAGCAAATATAGGGCAGCTTCATAAAGGCGAAAAATAGAGGGTTACAGGCGTAACCCTGACTGTAAACGTACTGAAATGCGCATGCGTGACAATGTAAGTACGTGTTATTAATCACAGCTTTCTCTCAAACATTCAAAATTAACGGATATATTATTTTTCTAGTATTCCTCCACGAGCAACAAGTTGATGTGATAACCGTCAGAGAGAAGGCTAAATACTCGAGTAGGAACACAAACTCGGCGCGTACATGCTTCCACAATAAAGCAGTTTTTTCGTCATAAATTATGCAAATTTATTGAAATTACTTTTATTTGAAAGATACACTTTGAATGAGGTGAGCTTTTTACATTTTTAGTGTTTGCATTATTGAATAAGAAAAAAAAGCCAAAGAACAAATTTAAAAAAACTAAATGATATATACATTTGGACTGTCCTAACCTTTAAAATGGCAAATTCGGAATAATGTTTTGAACATTATTACTCTAGTAGTCTTGTTACGCGTTTAACATTGATCTCATGGAAGTTGAAATTGAAGATGGTGGCTG
The DNA here is from genome assembly GCA_018207615.1 of Philaenus spumarius. Taxonomy (NCBI): domain Eukaryota; kingdom Metazoa; phylum Arthropoda; class Insecta; order Hemiptera; family Aphrophoridae; genus Philaenus; species Philaenus spumarius. The sequence goes on from JAGFPH010001944.1 coordinate 61,177, forward strand.
GGTTGGACGAGCATTAATCAATTGAAATGAAAAGGCGAACTCGGAGGTTTTCCAGGAGGTGTATTTGTTAAATATGCAATCGAGGCCTGGCCTGTGCAGTTATTCCTCTGAGGATTTCCTCTACGCTTGTGGCATCCTTTACTTGACTAAGTGAAGAACAAAACTACGAGACTGATGCACTGATGGTACAACTACTTATCAAGCATTTTTTGTAATCTTTTTGACCGTAACGCGATAGAAAAAGAGACGTAACTTTGTATAACATTACGAACCTAGTGTATATAATAAATTTAATATTTCCACACAGTTACGCGGTGCCTAGGCCTAGTTCGGTTTCTCACCCCGCTATTTTTGGCCGTGAGAAGTCCTTTGTTCAAACTGTTTTATTATTAACGGAATCCTCATTCCTCGTGATTAACTGATTATATAATGTTATTACGTTATAACTGTACAGAGTTTATTTCCCGCATCTTCTTTGTAAGATAATATGTTGTATGACTATGTAGCCTGCGTAGGGTTCTATGCTCAACCTCGTTTTGGCCGTATTTCGTTTTTTATACGCTTCAGAATATTACAAAAACCCATTAAACTAGAACTCATATCGAAAGAAGTTATGGTCTTATAAGTTTGTTACTTTAATGTCTTCGTTAATCTTTATCATAAAGTACACAACGGTCGACATTATCTAGTGAAGTTGGTTTTCCATTACTACCGAGAAGAGTGACGTGATGAAATTATATGAAAAAAACGTGACAAATTCAAATATAAAGTATGGCTCAAGCAAACAGTTAAAAAACTTCAACGGAGCTTATTCCCCACACAAAAAACTCTTGAAAACGTATGTTCTAAATTGCTAGGTTTCCATCTTAAGCTACGACTTTACTTACACGAGCCGAGCGGAGCGGAATTTTTCCAGGAGTTTTCTCTCTGTGTATTTAAATGGGAGTGGCTATATCTACACTAGCCGAGTCGACCCGCGCGGAGCGGAGTCGTATTTATTCCATGCTCTGAGAGCATACCAGAACGGGTCGACTCGGCTCCGCTCCGCCCGGATTGGATATATACAGTCATAGGTCCCGAAGAGAAAGAACGTTCGGTCTCCGAGCTAGAAGAAGAGCACTGTTCTTCCGCGATGATTTTGTAATTCACGGTAGTTGTGAAAGTAGTAGCAGGAAATCCACACTAACTGATAGTGAGGTGGAATGCGCTCATGTCGGAACGGTGCGGGTCTGTTAGATATAGCCACTACTACGGATTTCCACGACGAACCGGGTCGGCTCGACTCCGCTCAGCTCGTCTAAGTACAGCCAAAGCTTTAACCTCCATTTTAATCGATAACGGTTGTTATCTCTTCTTTTTCTCCGCTTCTTCTTCCTCCAAGGTCAACTCGCTTCCCCTCGGGGAGATAAAAGGGTAGGAGCCCGACGATCTAGCAGTGTATCCGCCGCCTCTCGGGGCGATAATAAGGCTGGAGCCTGGTCTACACTGTTAGCGATCACCCCCCTGGGGACTCCGATGATCTTCATTGCTATGTTAGTGACCCCAGTTTGGGCACCGTATTAATTCGCCTGTATCTTTTGTTTCAGATACCCAAGACGACATCGGAGCGACGCCACGCCCGCAAAAAAGCCCGTCGTCGTAGCCGACTGCAAAGCCGGACAAGCCCTGACCCAGTCCTAACGGAGGACCACCGCATCCAACACACGAACCTTTTAGGGTCATCAAAGTAATTCCAAATTCCCCGAACCAAGCTCTCGGCCAGGTAAGGCTGATCCCCGCACTTCCCTGTTCCACCTCTCGCTCTCTCGACCTACCTCCTCGCCCGCTAGAACCATCATTAATCCGTACATGTGATCACAGGTTTTCTCCTTAGCCAGAGGGGAGCCTACATCAGCAGTATAAAACAAACAAAAAATTAATATCTTTTGAACGGCCGATGGAGTTGTTATTAAGAGCTCGTTTGCCATAAATAGTTAGAAGGTTTTTTACTAATTTAAAAAAGGCAGATGTGTAAATTCTGTCAGCTAGAAATATTTGAAAAGTGAGTATTTAAAAAAAAAACTATTTCCAAGAAATACCGTAATATTTCCCCATTTTCTCGAATCGCATGACGACACTGTCCAAAAATCAAAAAGAGAAATAACTGAAACAATGCGTCCTAGAACTTCGATCAACATGCCAACTCTTTCTTTACATCTTTAGCAAATAGTATCGAAGCATTCGACCAATACAAGCACTTGATCACAGTATGCGTTCTTCGTTCTATTTGTTTGAACACCACTGTTGGCACCATTGGTTTAGAATGGGTTGTGTAAGACGTGAATGTGCCGATCTAATCAATCTACTGGTTAGGTTTATTACCGCTTCCGGTCGCTACCTGTACCTGTAGCTGTAGCCTGTACCGGTCGCGGTCGGTCGTCTTGTTTTTTTACTCGAAGCGACCGGTTCGTGCCCAGACCGGAAGTGGTAACATACGATTAACGATCTGTAACGATATTTTTCTCCTCTTTAAGGTGATTAAACTGAATTAAATTTTGGAGAATTCGATAGTTGAAATATCCTTTATTACAAAGCCTTACACGGCTGTGCAGTACTAACGGGTATACCACGAGAGACTCCTTCGTGATACCTAGACGCTCAAGTTTAATAATGATTTCAAAAAATGTCAGAAGTATTATTGTATCGAAACCGATAATCTTTAATCAGCTGATGTAGAACGGACAAATCTCGTTTTATAAAACTATTTATAGGAGTAAACATCCTTTGATTTTTTTGGTAAGTTTTAGTACTTTCACCACCAACTTGAAACCGTACCAAAGGCTCGGCAGGAGTGAAAAAATATTTCCAAGTGACAGAGCTGTACACTACTAGCATTGAGTTTGTGGAGTTTCATTATTCCGCTAACAAATATAGGGCAGCTTCATAAAGACGGAAAATAGAGGGCTACAGACGTAACCCTGACTGTAAACGTACTGAAATGCGCATGCGCGATAATGTATAAATACGTGTTATTAAACACAGTTTTCACTTACATGTTCAAAATAAACGGATATATATTATTTTTATAGTATTCCTCCTTGAGCAACAAGTTGATGAGATTACCACTAGAGTGCAGAGTAAACACTCGAGTAGTACAGTGACTAGATAGAGACAGTGTGGCCACATGAAAGCGGCCGCCATGTTTTTCCTAAAAGTAATGTTATCTGCCATAAAGTATAATGTAATTTATTTTCAAAATATTTATAAAACCTTTTGTTTTATTTCATAAAGGCCTCGTAAACAACTTTTTAAATGTTAAAAAGTAGTTAGAAAGCAGATAAGTTGTTTAAAATGAAATAACCTATAACAAATAATGATTTAGCCTACTATCACATTTTTTACTAGCCTATGCCGATAGTTGAGTAGCCTACTGACGTTAATTACAATTTAATAAAGCTATATCAAAACAAGTTGCACTATTATTTTCTTTGTTCAATTCTACGTTAAAAAAACATTTTGAAGTTCAATTACATTATTTATGCGGTATATTTGAATGAAAGTTAAGGTTTTGTATTATTTTGAAGGAACCAAATTTTCAATAATTTGTAGCTATCTGAAAAAGTATTTGACTGGTCATAATGAAATTGTTTTTAATTAAATTAAATTCTCAACTTATAGACATTTTCGTTTTAAAAATTAAAATTTTTTTGAGATACGGGTAATATTTTCACAGAACAGGATCATAGTAGGCTACATTGTAACAAAATATTTTACAATCACAGCTACATATAAACTTAGCAACAGTATAAAACTAAACCAATTGTCTTTTAATTATTATACTGTTGTTAATTAGCCTTTTTTATCAATGAATAAATTTTACAAATTAAATATTTTCGAAGTTACACTTTCAGATTTTTACAATGCATTTATTTCCATCTGATTTTTTTTAATAAGCGAAGCAATTAAAACTTTCCTAACTAACTAATTTATTTCTATTTCAATTGAAAGCTAATAATAAAATTAATGTCTCTAACAACAATTTAACATCGAAATTACAATTCTTTGATTTTGAGGTTAGGCAATTCAAGATTTTCAAGTTTAAGTTATTCAAAGCCGAAAAACAGGTTTCATTATTAATTTCCCTCATTATTTCAGTTAGGCCTACTTATTAATGTGATTCTTGCCTTAGATTGTACCTTCACCAAGACTAAAAGAAAGAAAAAATAACGATGACAATTTAATTTGAAAACTATAAACAAACGTAGGGCTAACACGGACGAAATTATAGGTTCTTAAAATTGCGTAATACTAATATTTATTGCATTTATCTTTTCTATTGATAAAAAGGATTAGCCTATGTTATGAACTTTTTAAAATGTTGTAAATAAAAGACTTTTGGTACTGTATGTACTTACTTCTGAAATATGAGCGCTGAAACGAATTCCGTAGAGTGGCGCGAGTAGCCTAATCTGCTGTCATTTCCTTATTAATTTGGTGCAATATCACATACTTCAACACAAATCGCTTTAAAATAACTAATACGTTTATTTTAAAGTAAAAACTAACAAATATCTGTTAAAAAATCGATAAAGTCGCTTTTACAATATGTGAACGTGAATGAATGTAATGTAAACAGATACGAATTTAGGAAAAACATGGCTGCCGACATCTTGACCAATAGGAAACAAGACCTCACTTGGCCACACTGTCTCTATCTAGTCACTGTATCGAGTAGGAACACAAATTCGGCGCGTTCATGCTTCCACAATAAAGCAGATTTTTCGTCATAGATTATCCAAATTTATTGAAATTACTTTTATTTTAAAGATTTTTAAACTTCGAATATGGTGATTTTTTTTTGTAATTTTTATATTTGCATTATTGAATAAGAAATATAATCGCAAACTTTGATTTTGATTTAAGTCAAAGAAATTTTTAAAACTAAAGGATATCAACATTCGGACTGTCATAACCTTTAAAATTACGCATTCAGAATAATTTTCTGAACATTTTTACTCCAGTAATCTTGTTACGTGTTTAACATTGTTCTTATGGGAGTTGTAATTCAAGATGGTGGCTGGGTCTGCCGAGCCTTCCATGAAAATGTGAAAAAAGAAAAGAAATTCTGCAATGTAACGTTGAAGGTAGTTTACACGCTAAGACAATATAACCAATTTATGAAAACTTTAAATTGATAAAAGCATAAACTTTTAAAAACGATTTCGATAGTAGAATCGGTTCAGGGTTTCGGTTAGGTAGACGAAGAATAAGAAGGTAAGAACATGCCTTCTTTAAGGCCAGGAAGAGGAGTTAGTGTAGATCTATATACTGTTGGCCAAAGGACTCGGACGTATTTTCGGTATCACTACTTTTATGAGTAGAAGATTTTTTGGATAAGGACTAGTTTTTGCTGTATCTGACGTCTTTTTTCACTTTGATTTTGTTCTTTCTTTTTTAAATATTTAAATGTTTCATCTAATTAAATGCAGGTATCAGTATCTAAGATTAAGTAACACGTTTAATTAAAAGATCAAAGATAGTGGGAATAGTTCAGTTAAAACTGATTTACTGATTGAAATTATTAGGATTAAGTTACATTTTTATTCAGAATGAAGATTGACTTCAAATGGAGAAAACAAATTCAACAACGTCTGAGAAAATTTACAAATTTCAAATGAAAACAATCAAAATGTACCCAAACATTCCTGAGTCAGTCAAAATACAAAAGTTTTAGGTTTTTGTTTTTATTTTTGTTCATAACTTTGTTATTTGACTTACAGAAAAATTAAAAAACGATTTTGTTTGTTATTAAAAAGTCGCGAATTTCTCTATCTACGAGTGAACTGATTCGATACTGTGACTACTAAGGGAGTTTTGATTTGTTTGTCTTTCAACCTTTATTTTCCCACCCCTTAGCTAATTATTGGTGATATGAAAAATCTTAAATAACTTTAAAAGGATACAATATTTTTCACACTAACCATCATTGCCCAGTATACTCACTAAAATGGTCCGAGTAACGATCTGCCGATACTCTTAAAAACTGCTCGTAGTTCCAATTTTATTTAACAGATGTTATAGGCCAACCACCGTTTGCTTTACTTCCTCCCTCCTTCCCTCAAACCACAGATATGAAAAAGGTACCTGGTCTCTAGCCGAGATTCGAACCCGGGATACCACGCAATCCACTCGGCTAACGATTGCTTTAAAATAAAGCGATAAATTAACAACACTTTAGTCACTTGACTATCTCTATAAATACTGCATGTACAAGTAAAAAACACTTCATCAGCACCATCTAGGAGTTTATACAACAAGTTTGCTAGGTTTTTACTAAGCCTGAATCTGTATAATTTGTATTTGCGAGAGGTTTGTAAATAAACGAATTTGGGAGACATAAATGATGTAGCCATATTGCCTATCTCACTCCTTCTCCTCCCCGGTTAAATAACATACAAACAAAATTTGTGCAAAAATATAAATTTATTGTTAAATTAGTTAAAAAATTTATTTTGTGAGTTTTTTGTTATACATTTTTTGGAAAATATTTGTTCTAAACATTTATAACCATTAGAGTTAGAAACTGAACCATAATACAATTTAAAAAAAACCTTACCCAACTCCTCCCCCTGGCCCGATTTTGCCCATTAAAGTACTCCATCGAGATTTTCCAGCTATATACTATGTACTATATAATAATATCAGTCAGGAAGTAATTTGTGCAAAATTACGGGAACTATCGTGTTCATAAAACTGATAGGTAGATATATAAGCCAAGAACTAAAGAATGTGTTCAGTTTTTTGTCCATAACTCGGTTATTCTTTAGACTACAGAAAACCCCTTATTTGTTTCTTAAAAGTTTTATAAAATTACCTGCTTTCAGACTTTAAAAGTTTCGAATAGCCGCCATTTTGAAACAAGTGAAGAAATTCAATTGATTATTTTTCTCCAAATAGGTCTTTATAAAACTAAGTTGCGTGCAAAATGTCAACTTCATATCATTTACCGTTTAAATATATGATTGTTTCTGGTTAAAAACCCAAGAAGGTGACTCGATGTTGTCCTAACAAACGTCACAGGAGCCTTTCTCTTCATTTCTGCATGTATAATCATATCCTGAAACTTTTTTTAACACCCTGTATATTAATTATAGTGTACTAATGTATATGTTGTTTATACATTTATTTCAATTGGCTTACAACGAAGACGCTTGTCTGAGGCCGAAAGACTAAAAATACAAAATTCACCAAAAAGTAAAATTAATGACGAGAATTAATTTCAATCTTAAAACTGAACTATTTGCCGCACGACAACAATCAGATACGAGTATGTTTAAAGTATAACGGATAAATAAATATTTTAATAAAACCCAAAAAAACTAAATCAAAATCTGTTCATCAGTTTGGGAGCTACGATGCCACAGACAGATACACACGTTAAACTTATAACACCCCTCTGTTTGCGTCGGGGATTAACAATAGTTTTAAATAGAAATTTAAAAATGTAAAACTTTCATAAAAGTATTCGTTTTTAACCTCCGACGTAAACTGAGGGGTATAAGTCTTACGAGTGTATCTGTGTATCTATATATAATAATAATAATAAAGAATTTACTCATACATAATATCAACACTATCACACAATGCACAACCATACATAAACGAAACAAAAAATACATCGCGATAATAATATAATTTTTCACTTATAACTAAACACAATAATATTTACAAAGAAAATTAGATTATGCACATTTTTGTTTACACTTTATTGTGAAAGCTTTATAAACCTAAGGAAAATTAGGTAACCCTGTTGGCGAAGCCAGTTTTTGGGTTTACAAGCACGAATTTAAAAAAAAATATTTATAGAACAGGATGTCAATGCTACCACCATTATTTATATTAATATATAACATTTTGTGATCTCAGCTAAGGCCTGTAACTACCTCCAACTAAGCAAAACAGCGGAGAAAAACAATCATTTTGCACCTAAACAGGCGCAAAAAAATATTTTCAAATCCAAGAATCCAGATATTTGAATTTTTTAAAAAAGGTTTAAGAAGGTGTGTGTCTTCTTGATATCTGTGTGTCTGTGCGTCTGTATCTGTGTATCTGTCTCTGAAATCGTAGCTCCCAAACGGATGAACCGATTTTGATATAGTTTTTTTTAAGGTGGCTTGATTTAGCTATAATTCAAGAAAATCTGGGTTTTTTTAAATTTTTAATCTATTACATTTAACAAAATATAAACTGTTTTCATTGCTTAAATAAATTGTTTATATTTAATTAACACTAGGATTTTACCATAAAGTATATTTGTTTAAGAGTGGGCTACGTCACTTGTGCTATGATTATATGTTATACAAGTACCGAAAATATCCACTCAGAAACAAAACTGAACAAAAGTTTTACAATTTCTAAAGAAATAACTCATTTCCCTTCGCTGTTTGTTTTTCTAAATAATGAACCTCGCGCTGTTTTTCTGGATACTACTACTTTTTGCACCAAATGTTGCAATCAATTTTGAATAACTCTAGTAAAATAACCAGCCTACTAGTTCGACTTTTAAAGGTTATTTTGTAGGTGACGAGCTTTACAACGGAGCAATTTTGAATTATTCCTGCTGGATATATTAACTAAAATATCTTTGGAGTGTTATTATTCACTCAGCGACTTTGAACTAATAACAGTAGATTTACAATAATGATTGTTCTTATATATGATCCCCAACTCACCAAAATCCTAGATGTGCTATCTACCCCAAATACTTTATTTCAGATAGTAAGTAATATGTGTAACAAAAATATACTTACTAGTCCATATACTTACAGGGCCGTCACTAAAACATTTGTTTTTGGGGGGGGGATACTACACTTTGCCAACTCATTATAACAGCAATTTTCCAGTCCGTGAAATCTACTGAAGAAAGCACATGCAATAACGTAAACAAGAGAAAGAGTGATTTTTCATCATCACAAAACAAAATAGTTGTTTGAGAATTATTGATAAAAATGTTACATCCACCCCAATTATTATGATTTTGCATCGTTCTGTATGAACTGAATACATTTTTGTAGTGATCTGTTTTTTAAAATAACTAAGATTACTTTTGGAAAACAGAGACATTCACTGTTGAAATTTTCGCTTTAGCGATTCAGTCAGTAACTCACTGATGAAGTGAGTGATGAGTTACTGACGGAGCTGAAAAAGTGAAAATTTTAACTGTGACTGTGAGTGTCTCTCTTTTTATTGTATTCTTTATCTTTCTTTTTTTAAACCACTTGTTAATATATATAATGTTATATCAAGGGTTCTCAACCTTTCAGGCTCTGTGCCCCCCCCCTCTTTGAACTGTGAGGTCACGCCTCCCCCCATACCACCACCATATGTGGTTAATACAAGTAGTACAATCGGAATTTGAAAATGAAGATGGTTAGGATAGCTGAAGCTGGTTAATAAATGAATATATATGTAATTTCAAACACAAAATTTAATATTACTACACATAACTTTATTTTGAACATATTATTATCAGACCATATGAAATGAAAGAACTAAATACAAATTTATTTGAGGTAATCTAGGATCTATTTTAGGTTAGCATGTAATACCAGTCATTTCCACAACATTAATGGGAAGGCTGGCACTGTTTATCCTTGAAAATATTTTGAATATTTTATTTTTTTATACACTTACGCCTCCCTTGAAATAAAATTCTTCTACACCCTCCAGGTTGAGAACCCCTATGTTATATGATATACATTGTTATATATGTATACATTGTTGTTGCCAGTCTGCCTGTATTTATAATACTATAAAACATAATTTGTAATACAGTAGCTTATAGTTTATTCATAATCAATAAACTATATTACTCTATTACAATGGTTTTATTTACAGTATCCAAACACACCCTACAAATGTATAACATGTAATATCACAAAAGGTAAACATTAATTTTGTGTTTTTAAAGAGAACAATGGTAATTTCCTAAAAGTTATTTCTTTGTTTTTAAAACATAATTTTTTTTTCTGAATTAAGGTTTATAAGTCGGCAAGTATATTTTATGACTTTTTTCAAGTAACAAAATGCTTGTTTAGTAAATTTAGGCTCTTTTTCTCCAACTGTAGGGGTTAGGCTCCCCCCCCCATCTCCGTCTTAGTGACGGCCCTGCATACACACACCTTTTTTGATTATAATATTATATGAATCCAACCTAAACATCCTGTTGGTTGCGAAGAATAATTAATTGATTCTAAATTTGCTAAATTGGTTGCTACATGATAGTTTAATGAACGTAGTAAATTCATTAAAGAAATATGTGTTGATTCAGTATAGGCCTAATCTAAAATCGGCTTTTTAGGTTTTGATCCGAATCAGCTGTTTTATCTGTCATAGGGCTGGGAGGTTATTTCCTAATTTTCGCAATTTTTACGCTTCAAAACCAAAATTTTGAAAAATTATTTCTTGGTGAGCGCCTATGACACTACAGGAATACACCTTCAAATTTTCGTATTTTTTATCTTCAGCAGTTTTCTTTTACGTTGATTCTGTCAGTCAGTTAGTCCAATCAGCTTATATAATGTATAGTTGACAACTGTACCACATTGACGGTTATTATAACAATTTACAACCTTTTATATCTATCTATATAAAAGCGAAATGGCACTGATTCATTCATCAGCAGAACTAAAAATCTACTGAACCAAATGAGTTCAAATTTGGCATGCATGTTCAGTTGGACCTTTAGACGCGCACTAAGAACGGATTTTGAAAACATCCCAAAGATACGCCCAATATTCGCGTTTTCTATCGATTTTCTGCGTTTTCTCAGCTTTTTCGAGAACTAATTGGCAGAAAATGTTGAAATTTGGTACTTAGGTTCGTTTAAGGCCTAAAAGTAGTCTGATAAAAAATGTTTGAGATTCTCCCAAAATTACGCCAGAAATAGGCGTTTTTGCATTTTTCCTTGCGTTTTCAATGCGTTTTTGATCATCCTCAAATTACGCCCGAACGGATTGGAATGAAATTTGGTATGTAGCTTCCTCTAGGGCCTTAGGCGCTCTCTAAGAAAGGGTATGAAAAATTTCGAAATTTTAGGAGGGGTTTGGGGGGATCAAAGTTACTAAAATCATAATTTCAGATCTTTTATTATTATGACAATAGTGCTTTTATTATTTAAGATCTATATATATAAAAGCCAAAAACCACTCACTAACTGAACACTTCAAAAGATTACAATTACGTTAAAAAGACTGAAAATACTAACCACCACGGGCAACGCCGTACGTGTCAGCTAGTACGTATATATAAAGCTTTTTTATGTAGGCCTATCTCTAATTTGGTTAAATTAATGATAATTCTCCCATGAAACTGTAGGCATCAGTAAGCTAACATCTACTTGAACCTGAAGGTCGGGTCGCAAGGGATGTTTTCACAATTTTAACGTTGAAATCTGAGTAATTATTATCCTGTAGTTTATATTGTGATTAAAATATAAATAAAGCGTTTGTTATTAATCCTCATTCTACATTGACAGAACAGTGGAGAACGAATTATGATCTGGAAAATATTATCCAGTGGGCTAAGAAAAAATAGACTTTTAATAAATAGAGCTAAGACAAAACCGATAGTTTTGGGATATTCTCGACTACTTAATAAAACAGACATGACGACGTTTCCTAGAATTCAGTTTGACAATGACTTTTTGGACTACTGTGGTAAAGTGAAAGACTTGAAACTAACAACTAACTACACTTGGAGTGATTATGCGACAGAGACGTGTAATGGGTTTTTTGCGGGGATGCACACCTTGAAAAAATGCAAGTCTGCTTACCGCTCTGAACTAAAGCATTTCTAGTAAAATTCATCATATTTCTTTACTTTACTTTCTGTGCCACCGTAGTCAATGACATGCCTGTAGTTCTGGCCAAGAAATTGCGGGCACAGAATTACTGCATACGATTTATTTTTAGTTTAAAACGTGCTGTTCATGAAACTCCTTATTATAAAAAACTTAGTATCTTAAAACTTAACGATCTGTGATCTTTTCATACGGGGAAACACTGGTCTGGCAGCTTGGAGCAGTGCATGGCATGTCAGTGACTGTCAGTGTTGCCACAATAACAAGGTTGGACCTAAATTTCCCAGAATATCATTTAAAAGAAGACAATGCGCAGTAAAACCTCATTAATCCGGACTAATTGGGGCTCTAAGTCGTCCGGCTAGTTGAAAGTCCGGATTAAACGAAATAACCTTAATATGAACAAAGGTACATAATGAAACACCCTTTATAGAAAACGAACATGTATTTTGAGTTTAGTTGTACGTACAGACAATACGTTAATTCATAAAACATGTAGTAAAATATATTATACTATGAATATGAAAGGTCCATTCTGTGGACTACTAGTTTAGAATGGCTTAGTCCAAATTTAGCTGAATGTAATCTTTATAACCTGCAGTCAACTGGCTGTTTGGATTAAGCGAAGTCCGTCATAATGGGGTCCGGATTAATGAGGTTCTACTGTATTTTATTTGGTACAGAAATATTTGGATCTGAACAATATTTTTGGATTGGAAGTTATAACTTGCTTGTTATTTGCGAATGTTGGTAATTAACAACAAAAACTTTCGAAACCCAATACCAAAGTTGGAGTTTTTGAAGGTTTTTGCATGCAGTTTAATTAAAAAATCAAATTTCCAACTTTTTTAAAAGAAAGTTCTTGACCAGTGGTCCTCTCTCTTTCAAGACCAGTGCAGTCCGGACGCTCGCTACTCACGTTCGATTAGAAGTAAAAATGTTTTTCGTTTTCCCGCGATCTGCGTCCCCCACAAGCCTGCTCCCTATGCCTTGGCCTAGGTTGGCCGGGTAGTCCGAGCCTGGTTGTATGGATGAGTAATAATAAGTAATTATGTATTTTAGTTTATTTAGTTATACAATGTTACTTGTCTTGTTTTGAGGAGTCTGTTTTAAATGTATTGTGTAATGTGTTTCTGTGTGTGCGCCGATGGTGTTTAAATATGTACATAATTTTGTATAATTAATCATTTGTGTATTAAAATGTAAATCCTGCTTAGTGCTCATTTAAATATAAGCTTATGTTAGTTTGTTTTTTCTTGTTTTCTTTAGAAAAATTGTTCATTGTATTTTATTTTTATGTAAATTTTTAATAACATTATCTGTTATTAATATTATTATTTTCTTATTAGTATTATAATTGTAATAATTATTCTTGTTTTACTATTATATTTGGATGTATGCATTTAATGTAATTATATATAACGGGTTTAGGTGGTAGAGAGGACTAGACAGTCATAACCTCGCAACACAAAAATAAAGGCAATTCTATTCTATTCCGTTCCTGCAAATACTATTACCACGTGGGCCTACATTGCTAAAAGGTATTAGAACATGTTGCTGCAAGTTGTTTCCTTCTTTTATCCCCTAATACGTTTAACAGTTCCTAAGCCCACTCCCGTTACACGTAGCATTTACCATTAACAGCTTCATTACATATAAAATTGAATACATTATTGCTCAGGTTTGTTCACGCTTCACGGGTTTATTTCGCAACCTACTAGACTCATTTGGCACAAACAATGGTTTTTGTATTGAACTGTGTTCGTTAACGGCTCAAAAATTACCTTGCCACCGATCGACACGTCCACAAATTTGCCACAGCACATCCAAACTCCAGAGTGTCATCGCGTAAAAATACTATTACAATTACACTGTATTGCTAAACTATAAGAGAAGACATTGGGAAATAGCAGCGAGAGTGTGCGTTTTCCCGTGTAAATAACTTTGTATTGTAGACCTACGATTGCAACGTCTGTATGCCATTGTTTTGAAATCAAACAGTCGCTTTATGCTAATGATATCGCTTCTTAATGCTTACAATTAAGTGATACTAAACGTCTGACATTTCCAATCGCCGATAGTTTGAACACATAACGTAACTTTCAATCTGCTCTGGCTGTTTACTTTTACTTGACGTGTTTTAGTCATTACATATAATGAGCTGTACAACATAATAAAATACGTAATTGGTCTACTTTTTGCTTTGCTACGTTGACACCAAAAGGAAGGGTTACGGTTATGAGTTGTACACTTATACTGTATGTGTACGGCGCGGTATGTGTTTGCTGCTAAATAACGCAATCGATTTTCACACACAAGGCTAGTGCCTTTCGTACATGCAGACTTGCATACATTTGATTGTTCTCAGCAACGCCAGTGTAATTCTATATAAATTCTTCTTCTTGGGAAGGTGTTTAAAAATGTCCTTCTGTAAAATGTTTATTAAAGAGGATATTTAAAAAGTTCCTGTGATCTTTTTATTTGGGAGGATATTTTAAAATGTCCTTTGACCTCTTTATTTGGGAGGATATTTTAAAATAATCTGTCATCTCTTTATTTGGGAGGATATTTAAAAATGCCATGTGACCTCTTTATTTGGGAGAATATTTAAAAATAATCTGCGAACTCTTTATCTGGGATGATATTTTAAAATAACCTGTGACTTCCTTATTTGAAGGACGTTTAAAACTATCATGTGACTTCTTTATTTGGGTGGATATTTAAAAATGTTATGTGAAATCTTTATTTGGGAGGATATTTAAAAATGTCCTGTGACCTCTTTATTTGGGTGGATATTTAAAAATGTCATGTAAAATCATTATTTGGGTGGATATTTAAAACTATCCTGAGACCTCTTTATTTGGGATGATAGTTTAAAATGTTCTGTGACCTCTTTATCTGGGTGGATATTTAAAAATTTCCTGTGATATATTTATTTGGAAGAATATTTAAAAATGTCCTGTGACCTCTTATTTGGGCGGATATTTAAAAATGTAGTGTGACCTCTTTATTTGGGAGGATATTTAAAAATGTCCGTGACCTCTTTATTGGGAGGATATTAGAAGTTACCCAAAGAAAGAAATGACCGAAGTACATTTTTAAATAACCACACCGAAGAAAGAAGTTATAAAAGCGTTACAAAAACACTTTTTAAATATCCACCCCAAAAAAAGAGGTTACCGAATGTCATTCAATTTATGTCATATCCATCACCGAAAATATAGCAGTCCGGAATATCAACCATCGAAGAAAGATGTCGTAAATAACTGTAAAATCCACCACCACAACATTGTGAGGTTTAGAATATATTTTGTTTCTGAAGTACGAACAAAATATAATTTAGGTTGGTGCCAAAAATAATCCACAAAATGTATGTGCGCTTGTTAGAGTAAACAGCCATAGGTTTAAAATGATAAAATGTCATAAAAGTTTCTTTTTGTAAATAAATTTATGTTGCTTTACAAACCTTGGAGATAAGGTTAGTTCTTATATTTTTTCTTTCTTTAATTGTTTGTTAGGTACAGCTGATGGGAAATGCAAGAACTGTACTGCAAACAGAAAACTGGGAGTAGAACGCTATAACGTGGTCCTAACTTCAAACTGTAAACAGGTTTTAGTAAACTGTTTACGATTACCTATGACCAACTGCCGATGCTGTAGCCGACCAAGCGAGAATGAAATTTTATACGGCAAATACGTAATAGACAGTTAAAAAAACCTTAATAACTAGACGTTGGTGTTGTAGAAAAAATGTTTTTTGTTTTGTAGTTTGCATTGTTGTTAGCGAATTTCCATAGGGAAGATGAGCTGTTGCAATGTCCCTCATGGTGAGACCTAAGATCGGGAGTAGTCAATGAACACAGATCATGGTCCCTGAACACGTTTTGGGGTGTCATTAAAAACACCAATATTAATATATATTGTGTTCGCACTCTAACGGCCGCATTTTAAGTCCGATTTGGTTTAAATCTGGTACACACGTTGGTTGTTTGAGTCGTTCGGACCAGTTCGTTACCCAAAAAATCTAACAACCGGAAGCATGTTTTTAATATTATTAGTATTAGAAAGTAACTTTTTTAGTTTTTTACACGACCTTATTATAGCTCGCTTGTTTCCCCCAAAATCCATCAAAACTTAAAATACCATAAAAGTTCCCGGTTCAAATCCACGTGGGGAATTTTACCGTGGATTACCTTGGAAGCATCCGAGGCCATGGGAGGGATGTTGACGTGCAACCCCCCACCCCTTAACCGAATAAGGGTAAAATACATTCATACCCCTAAAAGGTGCAGGATTTAAATAATATAACTTCCTGAAAGTTTGGAGTTAATACGTATATCACGTTTAAAATTACGAAGGGGTTGCGGAACTTTTGCATCATTCTGTATATACAATTTTTAATGACACCCCAAAACGTGTTCTGTAGACCAAGATCGGTGCTCATTTACTACTCCCGACCTTAAGGCTGGTTTTATGCAAGGCGTTTCGCGTCCAGCGTTCCGGAAACTCGAAACTTGGAGCGTCCGGCGTTTTCACAATTTTGACCGACGCGCGTCGCTCGAAAAACGCTAGTCGCTTAAAGAACGCCCGTATGACATTTCGGTCACAATTTATTCACGCGTTTGGCGTTTGGTGGGGGAGCTGATTCATTTCAGTTCAATTTCAAGTAGTTGTGAAGTTAAGCTCGTAGTGCTGACTGCTGGTTAACAAATCTAAATATGGACCCTATAGCGATTTACTTGTTACATAATTTACTGTGTAAGAAACCGCGTAAAGAAAGGCGCTAGTCAGTACATCCAATAAATAGAGTCAGATTACAGAGTTATTTGACACACGTTATTTGATGAGTAGAAAGAAGGCAACGACAAGATTTTTAAACTATTTTCGTATGTCCGAAACGTCCTTTAACGAACTTTCAAGCAAAGTAAGAACCGTTGTGAAAAGTGACCCTATTTTGCTGATTGGCTTAGCATTTCTTCCTGAGGAAATGATAGCATTGGCACTAAGGTCAGACATTTCAACGATAATTAATGGATTTATAAGGTGCACATTTGAATATCTACTATTATTGAGACCAGAAAAATAATATTTTCAATTATTGTCAGTTAAATGTTTTGCGTTCTATGTTTGTATTTTCAAATTGTTTTCAACTTCACGATGAAGCTTTAAACATATCATTCTGATTGTAATATAATTCTAGTGGAAATGTAAAATTAAAGAGTTTTATGTTAACTTTTGAAGATGTGTTTAGCTAAAGAGAAAATCAACTTTATAAACAAAAGCATAAATAAATACAGCTTTTTCAAAGGTTTTCATTATTTCATTACTAGTGGTACACGATCGTTTCATCAATATCAAACGATTTCGAAATGGCGTCGAAAACCGTCGCGTTCCTATTCTGTTCTGTAATTTCAGTAATTTTTGTTGAATTAAACACAATATACAGGGTGCAAAAGAACTGATGTAAAATATTGTAAATTCATTGTCAGGGTAAAAGAATAGAACCTTCCCCACCCCTGGCCTACCCCTTAAATTCCAAGAAGAGCAAAGACCTGTCCACTGCTTTGTCGCCAGACGCCAAACGCCGAACGCCCTGCATAAATGTCACCATTTGACTCAATGTATTCAGAGCCTAAGAGCGACAATCTCGGAAGCAGCGTTTTAAATATCTGTCGCCGGTATATAGGAACGCCCGGCGACTTTCCGGCAACAAAAATGTTGGGCGTTGTGCATAAATACTCCCATTTCATTCAAAAGAACTAGGAACGCCGGGCGCTGTCGCTGGACGCGAAACGCCTTGCATAAAACCAGCCTTAGTCTCGCCATAAGGGTCACTGCACCTATTGAAATTGGCTAATAAAGCTCTGTGAAGAATTACTCCCGATTTACACCTTACATAACCAGAAGAGGATGCACGTTATTGTAGCCTACATACAGAACGTGGCTCTGGCATGAATGAAAGTTGACGAGTATATTATAACATTACTAACTCTGCATCATATCGTTATCATCGACTACGCACTAAGGCCTAAGCTAACTACGGCCTTAAACTTGTAAGCCTACGTGGTAGAGAGCAAATCTATTGTTATAACCATTGAGATGTGGCCACAACAAAGCAAATCGCGTCTCCATCCTCCACAGGAGTTAGAAAGTATGACAGTCGTATCAAATCAAATTTTAGGTTGACTACAAAATGTATTAGTGCTGATGGAAATCAAACAGCGAGACTTCAGAAGGTGTTGGACACACGCAGAACGGAGTAGGACTACATTAGATACAAATTATAATTGTACAAAAAATAACTTCCAATGAAATTGACTTTGTGTAAAATTAAATGTTTCAAATTACCTACTTGTTTCATACACTTCATCTTGCTACAGTTACAAACATTGTTTCTTGCTATATAAATTGTTTCTTTCTACATACATTGTTTCTTGCAACCCACATTGCTTCTTGATACACATATTGATTCTTGCTATATATATTGTTTCTTGTTATATATATTGCTTCTTG